>SZYD01002376.1:0-65638 GCA_009363875.1 Mikania micrantha | reverse complement strand
GTTGTCGTCGTTGTTGTTGTTGTCGTTGTTGTTGTCGTCGTCGTCGTTGTTGTTGTTGTTTGTTGCAGAATATTCACCGAGTTGTTGCTAAGGGGAGTCTGTTAGTGCTCGGATTTAATCAACAGCTTTTGATGATTACTGAAGCATTGTTTTAAGTCTAAGCTATTTAATTGAGTTGTATTTTGGTTGTATTTGAGTTGTAGTTTGTATCGGAAACTTTTCTGGTGCCGACACTGTTAGTATCGGCAGCTTGTCAAGTATCGATACTATTAGTATCGACAGAATGTTTGCCGATATTACTAGTATCGCATGTACTTAGTTTTTGTCACGTGTTTAGTTTCGATACAATTTGTATCGATACTATTGAACTTGTAAAACCTTGAATAGGTTTTCTCTAGGTTTTGAGAGATAAGTTTTTCATTCACAATGTTAAGACTTCTTTGAATCTAGAGAGAGAGATACATTGTAGAGAATACTTGCACTTTCATTTTTCTTATTAAGTCTTGTAACCAACCAGATCTTGATTCAAGGATAATTCATATCATTCACATTGTCTTCTTCATACTCTCACGCACACATCGACACGTTTACGGATTCCGCACGTTTACGAGTCGAGTTATCTCGGTTTGATCCAATCAAATCGAAAGAAATTTTAGATGATTAGAATTGAAGGAAAGATCTTCTCATCTTGTATTAATATTGTGGAATTCAGTACATAAAATCAGGGAGAAATATTACAAATTTAGTACATAAAATTCTGCTCAATCGATCCCAATTTTTTCGAACTTAGCCTATTTATAGACAATTCGTCGATACTATTAGTATCAAGACTAAGCCTCCCTGTCGATACTAATAGTATCGATGCTGATATCGTCGATACTATCAATATCGATGGATCAACACTTTGCCATATTTCAAACATTCAAAACTAAACAAAAAAACAAAAACAAAAACAAAAAAAAAATAACATTAAACTAAAACAAATACAATAACATAAACAATACTTCAAATCATAAACACCTCTTCAATCTTCAGTCTTCGGTTCAACATCTGATGCTGATGCTATCAGGGTACTAACAAACTCCCCCTTAGCAATAGCTCAATGTTGGTCTTCATTCTTTCCACTAGGAGGGTAGATGAATACCAGCACAAATCTTGAGCTTGATACAACATCTCTAACACTTTATTGAATTGCATTGCCTCTTCTTTATGATCTTTATGATATTGAATTTAATTTATTAACAATTTTCTCTTATTATCTTCTAGAAAGATTTATAAGATGAATAGGATCAAACAATCTAAGCAACTCCATTCTATTCTTATCTTCAAATACAGCTTTAGAAGTATAACCATCAAGATACCACTGATAAAGATTATTCATAATACCTAAGTTAAGCTTTAAAAGAGGAATTCTTTCTAAAGACTTAACAGGTTTGAATTCATATCGCACCTTCCATTTCCGTGTGATCCAATCTAGATTACCAACAATCGGTATCTTCTTCAGCTTTTGAGGTTTTAATAATTCAAACTTCATAGATCGAACCTCTTTCCTTATTGTTTGCTCAATCAAATGAGCCATGTAATCATCACATAATTAATCAACCTTATTTCTTCCAGCACTCTTAATTCACACAATGGGAATTGATGAAAGCTTTTAATTTTATTCTTCAGATATTGAACTCCATCAATTCTCTTGATTATGAACAACTTGCTTTGAGCATAAAACTTCCAAGCCAAAATCTTTCCAACACACTCTTCTTGTTCATGTATTTCCTTTCTGAATTGGACTTTCTGGAGCATTAGCTAAATCATCTTTAGCTAGCTGTATCACCTCTTCAGTAGTCAAGAATTTAACTGAATCTTCATTTACTCTTGTTGTGTAACTTGCTTCAGTCTTATTTCTTTAGTGGATTAATAATAACCATTCCACAATGATCTTCTCAACAGTTTCCTAAAGAATTGTTCTTCCCAATCCAAGTCCATAAAGAGATCTCTAAATAAGGCTTGATCATTTAACTGAGGATCAATATCAAGAACATATCACCCTCAGCTTGATCATCATATCCAAGATAATCATCATCTATATCTACCAGAGCCTCAATCATATCATCACATCATCAGCTTTATTAGCAAACAAACTATTTACAAAGTCATCTTCTTGAACATTTCCCTTCCCTTTATCATCAGATCCAGGTGTAGAAGATGTTCCAGCTGGCTCCCCCTGAGATATTGTTCCCTCCTTGTTTACAGTAACAGGATCATTGCCAGTGGAAGGACCACCTTGATCATTTCTATCTTCATGGTCATCATCCCTATGACCAACAAATGGTGTAATCGCTTTATGTCTACAAAAAGTCTCCCCCTGAGCTGTAGGATTCATCATTTGAATTTGAGCTTTAAGTCCTTGAATTTGATGATAATGATCCTTGAAGACTTGATAAGCATTGTCAAGATATTTAATCATTTTGTTCATAGTCTGAATTTTAGCTTTCATAGTGGCAAATGAAGCTAAATTCATCTTGTTAACTCCATGTTGATGATCTTTACTAGTTGCAACCTCAGCTTGTGAAGTATCCAATCTATCTTGTAAAGGAATAATCAGTGCAGCTTTCTTTGATAAATCAGCAACAGTTACCTCCAGTGTATTGACCCTATTCTTTAATTGAGCATTCTCTGATTGCAACTCATGTACTTGAGCTTGCAATGCCAAGATCTGAGAAGATTGAGTACCAAAACTATCAGTTAAGATAGCATTAAGATTGGGAATCAAACACTGGTGCAGCAGTCATTGCAGGTGGAGTAATTGGTGGAGTAGAAGGCTATGTAATAGCAACAGGTGGTGTAGACATGTGGGCAGATGAAGATGATGGTGAAGTATGAATAGGAGAATCAAAATGAAAATCCTTATCAGAAGGAACATAATCAGAATCACTATCATTTGATCGCTTCTTCTGTGCAGCAACCTCCTGTTGATGAGCTTCAATAATAGTCTCTGCATACGGTCTTTTGCTTGAACCTCTACTAAGAAGAACATTACCACTAGCATCATAAGCTTCATCATCATCATATCATCTGACTCAGACTCTGAGGTCAAGGTATCAGCAACATCTCCTTCAGTAGTCATAGGTAGGAGTAACAGAATCTTGAGTTTCTTTTTGAACCTGTTCAGTGTATTGCGAAGTAGACACAACCACATCCCTGAACTGCGCGCACAATAGATTGAGCTTCAATAGAAACATGAGGAACTAGTTCATCTGAATGAGTGTGTTGATCAACAATAGGTGAATCAGCATGAAACCAAGCATTATCAGCTAGTTCTTGAAAATGTACATCAATAACATGACCAAACATGGACTATCAACAACATTAGCTCCCTGTTTTGGCCTACAATCAGCAAAAATTTGCTTGTTCATCACAATAATTTTGATAATTGGACCAGACTTGGTCAACTGTGGATACAAATGATCAAAGATCATTGTAAGAAAACGTGGATACTGAAAAAAGCTTTCCTTTTCAGAAGCAGTAATTTGCTTAACCATACAATCAAATATTAAATGACTGATATTGAACGGTTTATTCAATACCAGTGCAGTAATGAGACATTGAAAAGGTCTTGAAAGTGTATCAATTCCAGACTTTTTGTTGGACAAACACATGATCACCATATGAAATAAATATCTCTATTGTCCATACAGATGCTTCTTAATCAGCTGTGAAGCAGTAACATCCCCATTATAGCCCATTCTATTGAAGACTCCACAAATCATATCATTAGTAATAGTCAAGGGATCATCTTCTGAATCCTGAAACCGAAGTGCAACCCTAAGATCTTCTACTGAAAACTGAACTGATAAATCACCAATCTTAGATTTGAGGACGGGTGGCTCACCAGCACAATCAAAATCAGCATTGTCCCAGAACGAAGTAATATGATGCATGATATTACTGGATTAGCTGATATAGCATGAGAAATTCTTGAACGTTTCAGAAAGAGAATAACATCACGAAATAATGATGATTCCTTCAATTGTTCATCCACCAGAGCAATCACATTATGCTTGTCGTTATACAATCGTCCTGTATTAACAAGAATACGAAAGTAGAATTAAAATAAAATTTTGAAATACTTGTGAAAATTTCGAAAATTTTCTAAGTATCAAAAGCATCGATCCTATCAGTATCGATGATAGTACCGATACACTGATAATATAATAACACTTCGAAAAATTTTAACTATTTCATCAATATTATTAATAATATCGATATTAATAATATCGATACAGTCATATCAGTGTTCAGTATAATAATTTGATACAGTATTCATCGATACTAATAGTATCGATGTTAGAACACTTGTTCAAAATTTGAAAAATTCCAGAATTTTCGATTGTCAAATTTCATAAGCAAAACATGTAAATCAACATCAAACAACACCGACTAATCATTACAACCTAAAAGCCCTTTGATTTAACCATGAATTAGTTCAATTTTAAGTAATCAAAAATTCAAAAGTTTGAACAATCAGATCTCAATGATTTCATGGTTAAAAATCGAGTTATTACCAGCCATTATGATCACAAAGTAATGAAGAAACTCGGATGAATCAAACACAGTCAAAGTTTTTCACAAGGAATAAGATCGACAGATGAACTTTCTGGATTCTCACACAGTAATTTCGAAGATGAAAGTATCGATACTGATAGTATCGATACAATTAATATCGACATAAAGAAATTTGATCGATACTAATAATATCGCTTCTAAGAAAATTTCAAAAATAACTTAACTTTAGATTTTCTCAACAATTTCAAATCAGATATTAAAAACATCTTTTGTGAAGAATTAAGAAAAACACACTTGAAAGGTGAAATATAAAATCTTTTTGAAATTTTTGAATTTGTAAAATCTATAAAAATAAAATCTTTTGGACTTTTTATAAAATCTTTGAAAAGATCCAAATGAAATTATATTCAACTTATTATTATTAAAATTTCTCAATTCTGAAAATTAAAATTTGTTAAAATAATATATATATGAATAAAATCATATCAATTTATGCATCTAAACATATAAGCAATATAATCAAATCATAAATAATTAAAATTTGATTATTTAGATAAAACTCAAAATACTACAACTTAAATTTGATACTAAGCAATATTATTAGATAATTTTAAATAATGAATTTAAATGAGTCTCACACTTAATTTGATATTAACCTATTCAACCTCAGAATTTATTGAGGATAAAATATACACAACCATTGATCTTTTCATACATGCAATAAATTAATGGAAATGAAATTTTTTATTTTGATCAAAACTTTATAGATCAATTGTCACACCCCCTGCGCCGTGTGCGGAATCCACGGCGCGGTGATGATCGATGGTTGAATCATGCACAAGTATTGAATAAGAACAACCACAATGCATTACTAAGTTTCATAAAGTTTAGACAATTGTTTAGTTACAGACATTCTATCTATCTACCAAAATAATGACAACTACAGACCCAAAAATATTGTTTACAAAATAAGACTCAGACAAGACAATTAAACAATCAGGATTTTGTGAGTTTTTAATCCATCCTAGCTTGTTTCTTCATCTTGTTCTATCTTAACTATGGTCTCCTTAGTTGTCCTTGTGAAGCTCTAAACCTGATTACCTGAAACACGTGAAAAGTAACTATCAACTACAAATGTAGTTGGTGAGAACAATAGGTTTAACATTTGTAATATGAATCTGCATTTGTAAAACATATGTACAAAACAGTGAATGAAAATAACATGGATAGTTGCAACCCAACTAACATCAAGTAAGAATAACGTGTGCAAACAGTCTAATGACTGTCTACTAGAAAAGCCAACATATAATCAAGTCCCAAACTACGTTTGGAGTCAGAAAAAGTAGTCAGCAAACGCATTCAACACGAGCGGTACTAATGAGTTTACTCAGAAGACAAACTCCGTGTTGACGTACCCAGTAAATATGACCTATGCTGGTAAAGTTAATTAGCAGCAAATCCATATTACCGTAATGCATCCAATCTGCAGTTACTTTTTAAAACAAATTTAAAACGATAACCGCAGCCTTGGCATAACCATAACGTGCCCCGCTTTCCCTTGTTGTGATCACCCAGTACTAACGTTATAAGAATAAGAATAAGATTGAATAAGTGTCTTGATGTGTGTATAAGTTTGTTCACAACGATGAACACCTTGCTTTTAAGTTTTTAAGATTGAATCCTGTGATTGAAAACCTTTGGTTGAATACCCATAATTGATTTCCATGACTTTGAAATCCTTTGATTGAATACCACTATGAAAACCCTTGAATGAATAACTTATTTGAAAACCCTTGATTGAATCCGGTGATTGAAGAACCTTGTATAAATTCAAGGTTTGAACGAAAACATTTAATAAAACATTCATTTAAAAATACGGGTTAGAGTTTAAAAGCTTGTAAGAGTTTGTAAAACTTAATCTCTTAAAGTGTTTAAAATTTATAAAACATTTTATGTAAAACAGGTTGTAAAATAATTTATAAATACTCTTTTATAAAACTTTTTAGTAGAAAATGCTTAACAGTTGATAACTCGTTTAAAAATAGTTGAGAAATCCCATAAATTGGTAAAGTGAACCTGTAATTGTTGAAAAGTAACATGCATCCTGTATATGAGATATGATTGTATAAAGAGTGTTTGGTCACGTGCTTGATGTGTACAAAGTAGTTTAATTAAAATTAACAAAATCACAACTATCCTAAGCACTAAGTTATATTATAGACTCTCTAAACTAAACTACCAACAGGCAAGTGAACCTATCAAAAATAGTAAAGAAAAGTAAGTCCGGATATCGAACCCACAGACTTCTACAGAAAATGCAACCAGACTCAATGACTTATCTATACAAATTTACTTGATTAAAAGAATTGTTTTAAAGGGGGTTTTACTAATTAATTAAAATGAATTGATAACCTAAAAACCAGATTAAGACTAAGTGATGAAAACAAAGCAAGAAGTGTCAAATAATGAAATGACTACCTAGGGTTTACTCTATACATGTCAATGCTTTTTAGACTGATTATGGAACTGTTGCGAAACCGGGATCTTTGATTTTTAACTAATAAAAGACTTAGAGTATCTTCAACCTTTCTCAAAGATTTCAACTAAGATGTCTACGAGTCATTAAATTACCGGCTTAAGTTAGTTACTCTCACAAGTTACCCAACCCATCAATGACATATCCTAAAGACCGTCTACCTCACGGAAACGAAAGTCTCAATACAAGAACACATGAACGGGATAATAGGAAAATCAACTTGGATTTAGTATGCAAGGATATGTTCAATTAAACTAATCTTAGTCTTTTCATAAAGACTTTAATTAGTAACTAAACACTCAAGACAAACTAACAAACTCTCACCTCACGGCTTTTGAATTTGGTTAAACATTTAGTTTGTTTATGATATAATTAGCATTCCTATGAACCACTACGTCTAGCAATTCATTTACAAATCAAAAACACCAATTAAGTGATCTAACATGCACCTATTATATGAAAGACATTCATCAAAGCACATGAGGAATAGATAATTCAAATCAATAAACTAATCTAAACATTCATACACATCCAAGATACAAATCCCAATCTTTATGTCATTGAAAATCAAAAACTTGTTCCACAATCAATCGTTATAAACATTGAACATGCATAAATGTAAAACCCTAGGTAGTTTAAGTGGTTTAGCCAATAACCATCATGAACAAACTGAAAGATCTAATGCATAAACCACAACAAAACATCATACGAATGGAAAAACAATACAAGAATAAGAATCGATCGTGATTACTCCCTTCGATTTGCAATCCTCGGGCTTCTCGATGATGATTCTTGACCTTGATCGCCTATTCCAGCCTCCTAGTCGCCTCCAAAACCGTATAGAAACAGTGTGATAACCTAATTGTGAAGCCTTCAGCCGTTTTGATTCATCCAACTCGTTTTTCTGAAAATTTAACATGTCGCGCTACGCGACTACCTTCTAATAACCCCTCACGCTACGCGAGGAACCCCACTACCCGACAAAACAGTCGGGTCTACCCGTAATCATTAAAAGTGGTATTTTTGTAATTTCCACCTGTCACGCTACGCGATAGGGTTTCTTGTGACCTTCGCGCTACGCGAGGAGTACAAAACTCCAGATTTTGCTTTCCTTTGTTTCCGAGTCCGTTCTCATCCAACCGGGAGCTCATTTCCTTGAACTTTTGTGCCAAAAATACATGTATATTACTTGCAAGTACCAAATTACAGAATTGTGAAGAACCAGCTTAAATCGACTCCAAAACTAACTAAAACTGTACAGAAATTTGACAAAAACAAATGCAAAAGTAGATGTGCTTCGCAACACATCAGTGTTCCACCCCAAACAGTTGAAAAACAGTAAAAGATGAGCTAATGTTCTTACCTGAAAACAGTAAACTCTGAACCTGAACAAGTAGCAAGTAGCAAGCAACAAGACTTCTAACCGATTCCTATATCATTGTAATCATACATATAATATAAGATTTATGATTGTATATACTTTGATTGATTGATTGACTTATGTGATTTGGTTGACTTATGTCGACTTGTTAATGATTACTTCTTGAATAATTTGTTCTCATGTTTAGAAAATGTTGTATGAACTTAAGGGACATGATTGAATCGTTTGAATAACACTTGATTTATGAAAAGAATGTGTCATGTTATTTTATACATATGCTTTTTATGCATAATAAATAACATGTGTTTATGAATATGATAATCCCTTGGTTCCATGTATTCTTTGAAAAATGTTTATATGTTTAAGCTTTTGTGATCACGTCATAATCTTATTCCTAAATTTAAGTGAGACTTAATTAGGATAAAACCAATCCATAGTCACTAGAATCAAAGTAGGGTTATAATACCTTTATTGATTCTTTTAAGCTTAAATAATTATTTGAAAGTTCATTAGTGTGGAACTTAGAAAATCCTTGGATTTAGAACACATGTATGGACCAAACAACTAATATCGATGGTCCTTAGTGAGGTGGGAGTGTCGATCTTATCAACATCGATCGGATAAGGCTCAAAGTTTCTTTGTTGTAATCCCATTGTATTCACTTAAATAGGACTTAAGGTGAATGCAGTAGAGTGATTAATTATATTTGCATGGCTGGTGTCATTTAATAAATTTGATGGAAGCTGCAATGTGGCCCATTGGTGGTAAATAAATTTGATGGCTTCTCACCAATTTTTACCACCTTCAATTATATGGTCTCAACCAATCACAAATTTTTAATTGCTTGGCTGATAACAATTGTTAAGAATATGGTTTGGTGGAATTTAAGGGGCATGTGAAGAGATAATATCGAACGGTGGGGTTGGTGGCTGCATGTGGAGTCCATCGGCATTTTCTATTTCGATGGTTCACACTTCTTGTCGACACCAGGTTCCCGATTCTAACCATATCGACCATCATCCATCGGAATTCATTATTCTATCTAATATCCAGCTAATATAGTTGGTTCTGGACCCAGGTTTACACCACCGACCAAGCTAATACCGACAAGATCCGGCCACCACCACCCCATCATCGATGTTACTTTATTCAGCTGCAACTTCACCGATTTTTACCCCCATGACCAATCCAAGTTCAAATATACTTCTAATACTTTAATCCACACATCTCAAAACAATTCCCAGGTGATTACCAGCCCTCTAGTCGAGTTTAGAAGCTGTAAATCGCTTTCAAAGATAAGAGATAATGAATAGTGTAAAGTTCATCAGATCAGTACCTTCTCTCTTAGATTCCGACCAAAATACTTCGAATCAGCTCTGGTCCCTTGTACTTCCAGCTTCCTCTCGTCGAGACGATCGTTTTGATATATTATATGCGCAATTTGGTGTAGAAACGAAGAAGTTATCAGCGATTTAGTGAAGGTTTTCTAGTGTAAAACGTGATGAACGAAAATGTAGAGTGAGAAAGAAAAGAGGGCTGCTATGAATGGATAAAATGGGAGGAAATAAGGGTTTTTATATTCGAGTGGTTCCCCGCGTGTTCGGTCTCGCTCGGTGTCGGTTTCGCGTGTTTTCACGTGCGTGTCATAATGGTTACGTAAACGAGTTATTTGAACTTGTAAATTAGATTTCTTTGTTTATTTTTGAAGAGTTTCAAAATTGTAAAACGTAAAATAAAATATTTTACTTATTTTTACTTTTCGTTCGTAGTCAGACAGTTAAACGAATATAATTACGTGTATACCCGTAATTACGTACCTTTTTGGTCGTTTTTGCGTATTTATTGATGTTTACTCGTAATTACAAGTTCGACATAAATATTATTACGAATCGTCACGATTTGTTTATTTGATTTGTTTGTCATAATGTTCGTCATAACACTACGCAATAACACTATCCTATTACACCGAACTCAGTATATGTATAAGGCATACGTAGAGTCCAGCTACCTGCCTTATTAGTCACCAGCCCACCACTGTTTCGATATAATACAATATTGTTCTTGCCTAGCGTATTCGACTGTAAATAAATAATATATACTTGTTCTTAACTACACAAAATCCCATAACACACAAACACAAACATGAACACATGAATCACATTGACATACTGAATAGGAATACACATTGTTCTATCACTGTTTATGACTACCATGACTAAATGTACAGATGTTACATCAATAATTTAATGGTATGAGCTAGTGAGAACATGTCTGTGTGAAACACACAACAAAGAGTCACTATGCATATTAATAAATGAATGCTATGAATTTCCAGATCTATTGTCACACCCCGAGCAGGAGGGCTGGATCGACTTTCCCGTCGGGCGGAAGGTTCCCGGGGTGTGATATCGTTTGATAATCGAAATGATCAGATTGTTTACATAGCACATGATAAATAAATGAAAAATGCTAACATGACAATGAAATAGAATTACAAAGTTAAATTACATTGTTTCCTCATAATTTAACTAAGTAAATCTAATCAAAAGAATCAATAAGTTTATATCTTGTAACTGTACAAGATATACAAAAGATGATTCATTGTTTTGTCATTCAAAAGTAGTATGCAACACCAAAAAGTAGCTAGGCCTTCTTAAAGTCCACTAGCTATGTCCCTGAATGTCTGGTGACTAAACATGTTCGTCACCTTAGAAAACATGCATTTAAACAAAGTCAACACTAGGTTGGTGAGTTCATAAGTTTGGTATTTGAAAGCCTTGAAATGTTCACATACACTATCACAATGTCATACTCGTTATTTGTAAGTTGTTTGATTCACCCGTTCACACAATGGCCTTTCCATAGTTATATTTACAAGTGATATCTCATCCTATTAGCTATGCTTATATATAGGGCATATGTAGGGGAACAAGCCCCAGCCAACATCCCACCACATATCTAATAGAACTTAATACCACTTGCAATACAATATGGATCCCCATTTTCATGTCACCCGTCCGTTTGTATTCATCACCCATTGAATCATATGTAGAATAATATAATAAAAGAGGTTCAGTTATCAAACCGAAGTATTGATAACCCCCAATATGTTAAGGAAATTAGATTATGTAAATCTGATCCTTGTTATTATTCTATTACTTGTAGGGTTAACTGTTAATCACTTTTAACAATAAGAGTGTTAGTTAACCAATTGTTATATGTTCTCAACTTGAAGTGCATAGAGCCTAAAAGGAATCCATTGCAATCCTCACATAATCAGATTACAATGCATCCGATTTACCTCTACCACTTTGTGTTACCATAGGCCTCATCAAAACTGTTACAAAGAATATGACATGAGAGAAAATCAATTCCTCAGTCTCCTAGTCAACAGGAAACGATGGATTAATTACAATTATAACTGCAGATTAATATCACCATGTGTCACTTACTAGACCCTGACTGTTCGTCGTCGTGTCACCGGTCATACGTTACCGGCCAATGAATGAGTACGATCAACATACTAGCCCTGCAAGCTAGAGGTTTGTCAAACCTATGGTACCACTATGCTATCGTCGGTTTAGTCACATCAAACTAACTGGTCAGCGATTTATGAAAGGGACTTACAATGACCAACTTGAATACATGGCACATGATTGAAATGATATAATGCAGACAGTTCAATAGTAATCAATTGTATTGTGTTCATCAATGTTGTTGTTTGTTCTCAATGTTATATGTTCTCAGTGTTGTTAACAAAGTTGAATAAGAACTGGTCTTATTACATTATGTTAATCATTGTGTGAATGATGTTGTTATCATGAAGTTACATTATCATGATTATCATTCTTTGTTGTTCCATATAGTCACCCTGTTGTCACTAAGATGTGGTAGGAACTAGTCTTATTACACTTAGTCGACTCAGGTGGTGGATGATACTTGTTTCATGTTATCTTGTAATATGTGTCGAGTTGTAAGCTAAGTGTTATAAGATCTTGTCTTGTTACACTTAGTTAACTCTGTTGTTGAATGATATTATGAAGATATATTATCTTCATATCATTCATGTGTTTTGTTGTTGTTGTCATCATGTTCACCTGTGATTATCTCAATGTTTGTTCTTGTAAGAATAACTAAGTGTTGTAATATATAATCTTACAACTATGTTATTCTATTATGTTGATGAGTTATGAAGGTATATTATCATATTCATCTTAGTTGTTCCTGTCATATCATGATCATACAAGCATGCATACAATGATAAATGATAATAAGTCAAGCAATATTATCTAATCAGAGTATAAGCAATATGTCAAACTAAAACTTTTAAATAAATAAAAGTTAAGCATGTTTCTCAGCCCCGAGATTTTAAAATCAGTTAAGATTAGAAAAGGAGCGTATGAACTCACCTTGTGGTAGTTTTGGTTGACTTAGCTTAAACAAGAAATGCATGTGCTCGTTGTTGCTCTTGTGGTTGCTTTCAAGATCCTGTATTGATTTCACATTGTATTTAACTTATAGATATAAGTCCTTAAGTACGTGTTTGTGTGTGTGTTTGTGTTAGCCCTAAATTTGGCTAACACTCATGAGTCTCGTTCATTATCCGGCCCGGAATTCACTATATTATGTACTGTAATATTGGATCTCTTTCATTGTTTGCAAATTCTCAACTTAGGGTTTAGTTTAAATGTTATAACCTCTAAATAAAGTTTTAAGTCCTTGCATGGTTTGCTTAGCAAATTTATCACCACCTTTGTAATAAACTAAAGTGATAATCCATGCATGGGTTTATTATTGATTTGAGGCGTTCGTTTGTGTGTTTGTTAATCATCTTGAATCCCTTGGGCCGGATAATCCCTTGGGCCGACTTATGAGTAAATGGGCCGGTTAAATCACATGGGTCGAATGTTAAAGGTTTGGGCCGAAAGGATGAAATGGGGCAACTCCAGGTCCTAGCGAACCTAATGGTTCGTTCCAGAGGGTTCGGCTATCCACTGACTCAGGTTCGCTCCACCTAAGGTTCGATTGATAGAAGGTTTGACCATGCAAGGTTAGTGGTTCCCCTATGATTCGGTGATGCAGGAAGGTTCGGCCACAAGAGGTTTGCCATACGGGTTCGTGGCTGCACCTAGGTTCGTGAAAGCACACAGGTTCGGTGTCCAAGGTTCGTCCAGGTGGGGGTTCGGCTGATGGTGTTGGTTCGGCTAACCCTTGCAGCTCACAGGTTCGGTGGATCACACAGGTTCGGCAACAGCCCCAAGCTGAATGATGATGGGAGGTCCGCTGCACTAGTTCTGCAGTTCAAAGGTTCGGCAAACCTTTTGTCCGGCCATGTCGAGGTTCGGCTGGTCGAAGGTTCGGCCAGCACTCCCCTTTGCGAACCTGTTCATCATCTTCATCTAGCATTTGAGCCATTGCAGAGGTGTTTCCCCATAGTAGTGTTATGTGAAGATGGTTCCCTCGTGGTCGTGTGTTTCAAAGTAGAGAGTGGTTAATCCGTTTAGAATGTGTCGACCAAAGGGTGATAAAACCCTATTTTTCGTGGTTTTCAAGCATCATTACCTCGAATTTGGCTGGATAAAACTTCAGATCGGTTGTACTTCCTTGTAGAGGATGATTGTAGCTACGTGTTGATGGGAATTCTAGGTTATTTTTCATTTAATCAATTTCAATTCATCGCATTAATTAACAAATTCAGTTTTCATAAAACCGGATTAAACTATCAGATCAGATCTGACACAGCGGAAGCCTTTAAAATTTATAACCTCTCGATTCGCAATAGAAATAATTCCCAAATCAGGATCCAATTACAAACAGTTAAAACAACAATTAAATTCTAACAACACAACCATAGGGGGTTTAGAAATCGACCTTTACGAAGCGGTTCCAAATTCACACGATGGATCGGCAACGGTCTCGCTAGTTGACTCTATACGATCACCCGGTTCCCAATTTCGTCCTACGAAACATAAAAGGAACTTGAATCCAAATCCGGCTCAATATGGCTCGCGATTCAGTCCACGGCTTGATGGTGCAACCCACGGCTCGGCTCGGCTTGACGGTGCAACCTATGGCTCACCACGACTTGACCCGGCTAGTGGCTAGTTGACCGAAACACCAAAATGGTGGTGGTGTTGGGCGACGGTAATGGCAGCCCGAGGAGAGGGGTGGCTACAGCCACATAAGAGAAAAAGGAGAGTGGGTGAAAGAGTTCATCATCAAATGTGGGAGGTTGGATCTACTTTTAAAGTCAAAAGTAGATCCACCTTTTTAGGATCTAAGAATACCAATTCAAAATTGGAATTCCCACCATTTTATTTCACAATTAATTTAAATTAAACTCTTTTAGTAATTAAACCATTTAATTACTACTCTCCAATATTACTAACTAACAATTAGTTAGTAGCATTTAATTAAATATTTAAAGTTTAACTAAATGTCAATTTGTTAATTAACATTTAACTAACAATCCCTTGTAATAAAGTTCAAAACTTTATTTGTTTAATGAATTAATTATCTCTATAATTAATTCCCACTGATTATTATTTCATAAATAATAAAAGCCAATTCGATAAAACCGACAATTCGTGATCGTATATTATGTTTAACAATTAAACATAAGGTCGTTGCCTTCCAAAGTGTAACTCTTTGGATCATACCTTTCATAGCAACGTTGAACTTATCGTTAATCGGACATCCAATATCCAACATACTCCCACTTGGACGATTCATCGACTAAGTGATTCAACGTAGACAGTGTTGGACGCCTAGCTGCATCACGTTGCCCCTAGTAAGGTATGACTTCTCAAGTCGACTAAAACTCCTTAGTTTAAGTAACTCTTTACTTTAACTTACATTTATAGTCTCAAATAACCTTTATCAGTATATCCTTTCTATTTCGATATTCCTTGAACATGAGACATGGATCTCTCTTCAATCTCATATATTGTTCAAGCATTTTCATTCTCGTTCTCAATTTAAAATGATCTAACAAACTGCTTTTAGTTTGAGCGTGGCCACGCTTTTACATCAGTTTAAATCAACGAGGGCGCCAGGATATCTTCTCTTATCTATATAAGAGTATAGAATCCCTTTGGCAGCATATAACTCCCACTTAATCTTAGAATCATTCCCAATCGTTACCCTTATTACTGCCTATTTTTCAAGACAGCGTTAGGTAAGATCAAAGAGTGACCTTTGATTAATGTTAGTTCAATATACTCCTTAGGTCTAAGGATATTTGTGCATATCGAATATACTTTATTATCAAAACATCTTATGACAACGATCCATGAAGAATGTTTTGAAGCGAGTTACGTCGGACATCATTCTCTAATGAATGCCTATGAATCTTGGTTCTCAACACTTGAGCTTTTATCACGATAAACTAACCAAGCATTCAAGTAGTCTTAGTTCAGATTGATTCCCATGAATCTGATCGACTACGGACATTTAGAATACTATATTCAAGGATACTAAAATATACAAAATTTCGAATTTAGAAACATAATTCATTTTGCCTTTAACCATTAAATCAAAATGAACATTCAATGTTTCGTGTTTCGATTGTAGAGCACCCAATACTAAAGTTAAATCAGATTCCCCATCTAGCATATCTAATATCTATTTATTAGCCTTATCCTCATATTCAGCTCTATAAATAGATTTAGTGAACTGAATTGCTAGATTCTGATTTATGAATTTTATTTACTATTATGTCTTTCTTTCAGTTCTTTCTCATAATGCTTCTACTATAATATGACTACAATTTCATAGTCTTAGCTATGTTATATTGTTTTCATATGTTTTCTCAATCCATTCCTAGTCATTAGGAATCTTATTGAGACAAGTAATGAACTCTTTCATTCTAAGCATTCTGATGCGTTTATTTGTGTTCTCTAACCTTTAGTGAACTCTTCATACTTTGACATAGATAATTTGCATGTGACTCTTCATCTTATGCAATATTTATCTAAGATTTCATTTCAATCTCTATTGAAATTGTCACTGGATAATTTATATATTAACCATTAATATATATTCAATTTTATCAAATAAAATTGTTACTTATTTCGTTTAACATCGTATGTTAAAGTTTATGTCTTTATTATAGAAACTCCTTTCTATAATTAGTATGTCATCTACATACTTACATAATGTTATCATTAGAATTTACTACGCTCCCACTAGCCATAACATATATATATATATATATATATATATATATATATGTAGAACATCTTTGTCCTTTAGGTAAAACTAACACCTTAGTTTCTTACCATGACAAAGATTCCCACTTGAGATGCTTTTATCAACCATGGATTTGTCGCAACAAGTTTGCCATATTAGGATTTTAAAACTTTCTAATTATTTATAAGAATACTCAATTAAGGTGTTCTTATGGTAATTCAGTTTTGACATTTAACTACTTATCTGTCAAACAACTCTTGCTTACAGAATTTGTAGTATCCTAATACATCCATGTTGATCTTTTCATTGAAATTCTCTAATTTCAACTACGCAACATCTAAATGTTGTTTAAACAAGTCTCTTACTTTGTTTTATTGCATCTTAGTGTTTATGATTCTTAACCATTTGTCATATTTATCAATCAATTGTTACAACTTTGCAATTTATGGGTTCACAGTGATCCCGTGGGCATCTGCAGATTTCATGTGTAACAACTGGTTCTTAAACTCATTTAAGATCCATTCAAACATTTTGTGTTGATTGAAACATATATATCATATCATTGCACAATTGAACTCTTTCAATCTGCACTATCTAATTTTCAACCATACAGTTCCTTGCACTAGGAAGCAATTGATGAAAATTCTATATATTCCATTTTAGGGATTTATGATAACTATCTGTATCATTAATGAGGATCCAATTTCAAATAAATTGTTAACAACTCTTTGTTAAATCCTTAAAGCCCTAAATAGGAATTTATACAGGTTCATTTTACAACTCTTTATGTATATACCTGTAATTAAAGCTAGTGTAGTAATTCATATGATAAGTTCATTGGGATATTCTTTCATTGGATCATATTCAAGAGAAGGACACATTATGTATTGGTATTTATCAAATTACCTACATCATTGTGTACTTGGTTGTGAAACAATTTCACATTATATGCATTAATTTGGTAACCTTTGGTTATATCTCATATATAACTATTGTTGCTTTTAGATCTTCATTTTATATAAATCTTCTTTGAACTCTTTCAAAGATTTCATTAGGTTCACAACCTTATGAATTATTCATATTTAATCTTTAGACATTTTATGCAACAGAATTGCATTTTAAAGATCATAATCTGTATAACCTTCCTTAAGCATGTTGTGTAATAATCAAACTCTTGTAACAATGAATTCCATTTTTCAATTGTTTAAAGACTCATGTATTACACCTTGCTTTAAAGGTTAATCTTGTCTAATTATAATTATTTAAACACTTTAAATTATTCTATTAATATGAATTATATGTATATTTGTAATTCTATCATATAGAATTCACTTTGCATTATCAATAATTATTATCAATTATGCTATCAAAACAATTTATCAAGCATAAATATAATTAATCAATCAATGCATAAATAATACTAGAAGCAATATTCTTAGTCAAACTAAGAATGTAAAAAGTATTCATAATTGGTTTAAACCATTTAAAAAATCAATGAAAAATGAATAAAAGAACATTTCTTCTATTTGTCTTGTTTTCCATCCCTTGGAATTCAAGACTCAAGCTCCTAGCTTATCAACCACCTCGAATACTTGCAAATAATTGAAATAATTGTGACACTCACATTATTATCAAAGATTTGCCAATTCAAGAAATATGTTGAAGTAACAAGGCATATTAGAAGATCCCGGCATATCTGAACTTTTCAGACGTCGAGCAACAATGTACTGGACATTATCGACCTCGGTCAATGGCCTCTTCCTCCCACTGCTCACCACTATCCTCAACTTGGTTTCCTAAACCAAGAGCATCCCCTTGAGTAATTGTCCTTCCAAAGATATTTCTTTTGTAACTTTTTACAAAAGATTCATATTTCTCTGGTAGGGAAATTAGGATGAAATCAATAGCAATCTCAAGGTTCATGGGATAGCCTAGTTTGCCAAGCCTATCAAAATAGCCTTGCAACCTATCAACGTGAGTCCCTACGTCTCCACCCGGTCTCAAACCCTTTTGGACCTACTTAAGAATTTCAAATCGCCAAAACCTGTTTGGAAGGAAACTCTTCTTGATCTACTCAATCATCTCATGACTGGAGAGATACATAAGCTGGTCCACAAATTCAGGAGACACTAAAGTTAGTATGAGATATTTTATCTCACATTCGTGTCCAATGTGCTTCATCCTTTCAGATGTGGTGCAGCTTATAGGTGGCTCGGGAGTAATAGGGTTATCCAAAGCATACAATATTCCTTCTTTTCTAAGGACATCTCAAAGGTGATGCATCCAAGTAGAAAAAATTAATCCCATTGAACTGATTTCGAAATAGATTTATTCTATGAGATTTAGTAGCATCAGTGAAAGACATCTAAAAAATTCAAAAGAAAAGTTTTAGTATTTCATGCTTTATATAATCCCAAATTGATTATGACTCATTAACAAAATTAATTTAGAATTGTGAGATCCTGTTTATTTAATGAACAGTGAATCGGCTAAGCTCTCTATTTACTGTTCACAATAATACAGGAGGGTTACGATAACCAATTATGACAATCATAATCCTCAAGTTTTGGGGTTTGTTAGAACATTTATTTCTAACTTTGTACATTTACCCCAACTATGCCAACTTGACTCTTCAAGTATACGCCTTACGATTTTTGACTGAATGACCGGCCTAAGTGTATTAGGAATCACGATCATTCCTTTTCAATAAAACCACAGACCTAGTACAGGGTAAGCACTAACACTAGATGTTAGGTCAAATTGATAAAGTGTCTCAAGTCTAAGGTGGCATTTAAATCAAAATGTTTACCATTTTCTAACATATATAAACCTATAGCAGGGTAAGCACTAACTCTAGGTTTACATATTTAGAATATAAACATCTTGATCAATGAGTCATTTAATTACTTTAATTAATCTCTTTTATGTTTCAAAAACATTATGGACAACTAATTTTAAATGAGGATAGTTGTGCATTTTATAAAATCTCTATTTTATTTATTCGCTATCTAATTGAAATCCTATTTCATTTTTGACCTAATTTGTTTTAATACCTTATTAAAAACCAAATTGATAGTCTAATCAATCATATTGATTTTATTGTTTTAGTTTAAAACTATTGAACGATTTGAAGCAAGACACAAATCGTACAATTTCATATTAACAAAATCATATTTTGTTCATGATTTGAAATAGTTTGAAACTCCTTTCAATGCTCGACTCGATTATTTTTAAATACCTTATTTAAACTAAGTCGGTAATTATCGCGAATCATTTTTAAACTAAAAAGTTCTAATTTTTTATAAAATAAACCTTTTATTTTATAAACTTGATTTATTAAAATAAAACACTTTTATTTTAAAAACCCTTTTAAAGTAATTACAAAACTCCTTTTGTATTACTTATCGTTTTGTAATGATTGTGAAAATTTTGTTTTTACTATGTTTATATTTCCTAAATATTAAACAACTACAAACAACAAAATGTGATTATGAAACGAGCCAAAGTCTCAATTGTTCGGTTTAGTTCGAGTCATCAAACATCAACCGAACAATTATAGGGTTTACTATTCAACACCTTGAATCTTGTCTCCCACTTGATCCAAGATCTCCATATTTGATCTCCCCGAATGCCTCTATCTTCCGTCTTGTATCCATTGCTTGATTACATTTGTAAAATACAAATTACATTACAAAAATTGAAACCTATTCTATTACATCGGGTCCAAATACCCGTAGAAATACATGATTTCAAATAAACCAACCAATCAAACAAAACAAAAGATACAATAACATGGGTCGGATCCTAGGACTCGATTCATAATCATAATCACAATCACAATCATCACATTCATAGTTTCGATCTTTTTGTCAAACAAAAGTTTTGACAAAACAAAAACAAACAAAGATCGATTATTAATTGCATTTAAACGTTTGTAAAAGCCGCTCTGATGCCACTGTTGGGAATTCTAGGTTACTTTTCATTTAATCAATTTCAATTAATCGCATTAATTGACAAAATCAGTTTTCATAAAACCGGATTAAACTATCAGATCTGATCTGACACAGCGGAAGCCTTTAAAATTTATAACCTTTCGATTCGCAATCGAAATAATTCCCAAATCAGGATCCAATTACAAACAATTTAAACAACAATTAAATTCTAACAACACAACCATAGGGGGTTTAGAAATCGACCTTTACGAAGCGGCTCCAAATCCACACGATGGATCGGCAACGGTCTCGCTAGTTGACTCTATACGATCACCCGGTTCCCGATTTCGTCCTACGAATCATAAAAGGAACTTGAATTCAAATCCGGCTCAATATGGCTCACGATTCAGTCCACGGCTTGATGGTGCAACCCACGACTCGACTCGGCTCGACGGTGCAACCCATGGCTCACCACGACTTGACCCGGCTAGTGGCTAGTTGACCGAAACACCAAAATGGTGGTGGTGTTGGGCGACGGCAATGGCAGCCCAAGGAGAGGGGTGGCGATAGCCACACAAGAGAAAAAGGAGAGTGGGTGAAAGAGTTCATCATCAAATGTGGGAGGTTGGATCTACTTTTAAAGTCAAAAGTAGATCTACCTTTTTAGGATCTAAGAATACCAATTCAAAATTGGAATTCCCACCTTTTTATTTCACATTTAATTTAAATTCAACTCTTTTAATTTGATTAAACTCTTTTAGTAATTAAACCATTTAATTACTACTCTCCAATATTACTAACTAACAATTAGTTAGTAGCATTTAATTAAATATTTAAAGTTTAACTAAATGTCAATTTGTTAATTAACATTTAACTAACAATCCCTTGTAATAAAGTTCACAACTTTATTTGTTTAATGAATTAATTATCTCTATAATTAATTCCCACTGATTATTATTTCATAAATAATAAAAGACAATTCGATAAAACCGACAATTCGTGATCGTATATTATGTTTAACAATTAAACATAAGGTCGTTGTCTTCCAAAGTGTAACTCTTTGGATCATACCTTTCATAGCAACTTTGAACTTATCGTTAATCGGACATCCAATATCCAACACGTGTGGACACCAAGAACGTCCGATTTCGTCAAGAAACGAGCTAGATATGATGGTTTGAAGTTAGAATTCTAGAGAGAAGGAGGAGGTTCGGGAATAATGTTTTAGAGAGAGATGTGAGGCCCCGAAACCGGGCACCTCACAGAGGTTGGTTTTCATCATACACATAGCTCTTAAACTAAAAACTTTCATAATCATGCAGCGGAAATGTAAACATAGTCTGATAAACAGAAATCAATAACATGTCTGTATCAAAATCACATCGGATTGCCAAAACCACCGGATCGTATGACTCTATGCCCGAGCTCCATGCCTTCTCTTATCATACCTTCAACCTGACATACATGCTAAATCAAGTCAGCTTACGCTGGTGAGTTCTAGTTTTCATAAAACAACATTAAACATACATAACATATACATCATTTCATACACATAGTCCATAACATTAGCACATAACATCCTTACATCAACATCATCATACGTTCCACTGTTACCATGCGAACAGTGGGCTTATGCCGGCACAAGGCTCCATAACCGTTGATCTGTCCCGCCGAAGCGTTCTACAGATCCATACTTACCCAGTAACAAGTACTGGAGCAACCATACTTACCCCATATGAATATGGGAGCAACGTCATACTTACCCCGTAACGAGTACGGGAGCAACCTCATACTTACCCCGTAACGAGTACGGGAGCAACCTCATACTTACCCCGTAACGAGTACGGGAGCAACCTCATACTTACCCCGTAACGAGTACGGGAGCAACCTCATACTTACCCAGTACAAATACTGGAGCAACCATACTTACACAGTACAAATACTGGAGAAACCATCATTCATCATGACATGACACACTAGCACCATATCATCATTCATAATAACATCGTATCATTATCCTAATAACATAGGATTTCTCATACAGGGTATGCTAGTATCATGTCATCATAACATCCTAGTACCATGCACATGTCATGCTAGCCGCACGTCATCATATCATTCATCATGGCAACATAAACACATTTTGCTAGCATGAAATCATCATAACCTCATACTTTCATCATAGCGTACCTAGGATTTCATCATAACATACATCCCTATTTATCATCATAGCATGTTATCATTCAGTTTATCATCATAACTTACTAACATGCATTCATCATTCTGAGCATACTTTCATGCAATAATCATACTATCACCTTAACATGCATACATGGTCAGGGCATATCATCATTCATTTGTCATAGGCACATATCATCATAGACATAACAATAAGCATGTATGTCAGCCCAAAACATTAAGCATAAAATAGGGCGTCTAGAACTCACCTGATAGTAGACTCCTGTTAACCTTAGCCGAACTCCTTAGCTAGGGCCTTAAGGACCTATATCAGTTACATCATATCATCACATACCATCACATCACATACTTAGACTTAGAAATTATTCTAAGTCCTCATAGCCTACTAGTCCCCCTTATTGAATCCAAGTTTTCGAAATTTAGCTAAGTGTTCGAAACCCTTGAAATTCATTAAGTTCCCACATACACGAATTGCCATGTACTCGAAACATCTCTAGTTCACGAAATGCCATGTACACGAAATTCCATGTACACGAAATAACCATTGTATTCGAAATAGCCCCTGTACTCGAAATAACATTGTACTCGAAATACATGCATGATTTCGAGTACCCTCTGTACATGATTTCGTGTACTCATCATTTCGTCATTAAACATCTCAGAAATTCATCTAAGACCTTGGGGAGCTAGTTCTAGGTTCCTTTGGTTGTTACCAACGTATTGGAACCTCAAAGTTATGAACTTTATGCATAAAGGTGTGAGCTTTATGCAAAAGTTCACCCTTTGTTTCACCATTCTAACTTTTGTATAAAAATCCAGCTTTTATACATGAATCACTTACTTGAAGGTAGCTGATCCTCCTGGTAAAATCCCGTGCGTTTCCTACTTCGTTTGGTCGATCAAAGTTTGATTCTTGAAATTCTTGGACTTAAACTTCGTGTACTCGAGAGGGACTGTGCTTCCAACCAAAGGTTGTCACATTTCCCAAGGCACGACTATTTATAGACAAGGTCTCTGTATTCGAAAACCCCTGTACACGAAAATGTAGTGTACTCGAAATGTGATGTATTCGAAATCTTCATTATTTCGAGTACACGATTTCTAAGCCCCATCTTGGTTATTTTTCGTCTATTTTCCCACAAGTTACTTATCCGTTACACGTACGTAGAATTCTAATAACTTGTATCTTAGAAAAATTTGGGATGTTACAAGTCTCCCCTCCTTACAATAGGTTTCGTCCCGAAACCTGCCTCGTTACATATCGAACAAATGAGGATACAACTTCCTCATCTCGTCTTCCAATTCCCACGTCGTGTCTGAACCCTTCCGATGCTTCCACTGAACTCTTACTTGACGAACCGTTTTATTCCGTAGCTGCTTTTCCTTCGTATCCACAATGGCAACTGGTTCTTCAATGTAGTTCAGTCGGTCATCTACCTCAATGTCATCCAAAGGAACATGTGTCTGCTCGTCTGCCAAGCACTTCCTAAGATGTGACACGTGGAAGGTAGGATGAACCCCGTTCAGCTCCTCTGGTAGGTCCAGTCGATACGCGACTTTCCCTACCCTTGCCTCTATCCGAAACGGTCCAATGTACCTCGGACTCAACTTGCCTCGCTTTCTGAATCTAATGATTCCCTTCCATGGTGATACTTTCAGCAACACTCGATCGCCCACATTAAACTCTATCGGTCGTCGGCGCCTGTCAGCGTAAGACTTTTGGCGATCTTGTGCAGCTTTCATACGTGCTTTTATCACCCGTAGCTTTTCTGCCATATCAATCACGGCAGCCTTGTTTCCCATTTCTTTCTGTCCAACTTCACCCCAGCATACCGGGGTTCTACATCGTCGTCCGTACAACGCCTCATATGGGGGCATTCCGATACTAGAGTGATAGCTGTTGTTATATGAAAACTCCACCAAGGGCAAGTGGTCATCCCAGCTTCCTCCAAAATCGATAATGCACGCCCTAAGCATATCCTCCAACGTTTGGATAGTCCTTTCTGACTGTCCATCAGTCTGAGGGTGATAGGCGGTACTGATATTTAACCTTGTTCCCATAGCATCATGAAACTGCTTCCAGAATCTGGAAGTAAACCTCGTATCTCGATCTGACACAATGGAGACAGGAACTCCATGTCTGGCCACAATCTCCTTTACGAACAACTCAGACAACCTTTCGGACGTATACGTTTCCCTGATAGGAAGAAAGTGTGCACTCTTCGTCAGTCGGTCCACAATCACCCATATGGTATCATGCCGTTTAGCTGTCTTTGGTAGCTTGGTGATGAAATCCATGGTGACGTGTTCCCATTTCCATTCCGGTACCTCTAGAGGTTGCACATATCCGTAGGGCTTCTGATGTTCAGCCTTCACTTGCGCACAAGTAAGGCACCTGTTCACATACTGCATCACATTAAACTTCATGCCCGGCCACCAATAATCCTGTCGGAGATCTTGATACATCTTCGTTGCACCGGGGTGTACCGAGTATCGTGACTTGTGGGCTTCATCTAAAATCCTCGCTCGAATGTCCCCATTTCTGGGCACCCACATTCGACCGAATCGTAGCTTTATCCCATGGTCATTGTCTTCCAAGTTCTTGACTTGTCCGAAGACGCGTTCAAAACCCACATTCTCTTCTTTCAATCCATCCTGTTGCGCCTGCTTGAGCTCGTACAGAAAGTCTGGCGTTATCACCAAACTATACGATTTTACTCGTATGGCAGGATGATCAGTCTTGCGACTCAGAGCATCCGCCACCACATTGGCCTTTCCCGGGTGATATAGAATATCACAATCATAATCCTTTAGTAGCTCAAGCCATCGTCTCTGCCTCATGTTCAAATCCTTTTGCTCGAAGAAGTACTTCAAGCTCTTGTGGTCGGTATAGATGGTACTCCGTACTCCATACAAGTAGTGTCTCCATATTTTCAATGCAAACACCACTGCAGCGAGTTCAAGATCGTGGGTCGGGTAGTTAGCCTCATGAATCTTTAGCTGGCGCGAAGCATAAGCTATCACCCTTCCCCTTTGCATTAGTACACATCCCAACCCTTGTCGTGACGCATCGGCATACACAACAAGATCATCATTCCCATCCGGCAGTGCTAGAACAGGAGCTTGGGTAAGTTTCTCCTTTAGCACTGAAAACGCTTGTTCTTGGTTTGGACCCCATTCGTACTTTACGTCTTTCTTCGTGAGTTTCGTCAGCGGCGTCGCTATCTTGGAGAAGTCTTGAATAAATCTCCGATAGTAACCGGCCAAACCAAGAAAACTGCGTACTTCCGTAGGTGACTTCGGAGGGCTCCATCTCATAACCGTCTCAACTTTAGCTGGATCCACCATAATGCCGTCTGGGTTCACCACGTGACCCAGAAACTGTACTTCTCGTAACCAGAAGGCGCATTTGGAGAACTTAGCATAAAGTTTCTCTTTCCTCAGGATCTCCAATACCTCACGTATGTGGCAAGCATGGTCTCCCTCGTTCTTTGAATAAATCAAAATATCATCAATAAACACTATCACCGATCGGTCCAGCATCGGTCGACATACTCTGTTCATCAAATCCATAAATGTTGCGGGAGCATTCGTCAATCCAAACGACATAACGAGAAACTCGTAATGTCCATAACGCGTACGGAAAGCAGTCTTTGGAATATCCTGCTCTCGAACTTTCAACTGATGGTAACCGGATCGGAGATCTATCTTTGAGAACCAGCTTGCACCTTGCAATTGATCGAACAAGTCATCAATTCTAGGTAGAGGATACCTGTTCTTTACGGTCAACTTATTCAGTTCCCTGTAATCGATACACATACGCATACTTCCATCTTTCTTCTTAACGAACAGCACCGGTGCTCCCCACGGAGAGACACTCGGTCGTATAAAACCCTTGTCAAGGAGTTCTTGTAGCTGGGTCATCATTTCCTTCATCTCAGTTGGAGCTAAACGGTAAGGTGCTTTGGCAACGGGTTGTGCCCCCGGCACTAAATCGATCTGGAACTCAATTTCCCGTTCGGGTGGTAATCCAGGCAATTCCTCAGGGAATACATTTGGGAAGTTACACACCACGGGAACATCATCAATCGTCCTCGTATCCATACGTTCCTCAATCGCGTAGGCCAAGTAGGCTACACACCCTCGCCGCATCATAACATCAGCCTTGATCATCGAAATGATCTTTGGCGCATACATCGCTTTATCACCATAAACCGTCACGGAACTCCCATCCATCGCACGTAAACATATCATCTTTCGTCGACATACAATGTTAGCCTCATATTTGGCTAACCAGTCCATACCCAAAACCACATCGAATCCCCCTAAGGTAATAAGAAACAATCGGACAGGGAACCTATGACCTTCTATCTCAACATAACAGTCATCAATAGCCTCAGTCACCCTGGTCATCTTACCAATAGCCGTCTCTACATCAAATACCCGATCTATCTTCTTAACCTTCCCAGATAACCCATCACAGAAAGTAGAAGACACAAAACTCATACTGGCACCAGAATCAAACAATACAGAAGCAGGAATATTGTTGATAGAAAAGGTACCTGTGACCACGTCCGGGTCCACAATCGCATCATCCTTCGTCATCGTAAAGGCTCGTGCTTTAGCCTTCTGCTTCTCCTTTCCTTTCTCCTCTTTCTTACCCGAGCCCGAAGCATCGGCCCGTGGTAGCTTGCAATCCTTGGACATATGTCCTAATCCATTGCAGTTGAAGCATCGAGTAGCATTCGGGCAACTGCTAGAAAAGTGCCCCGTCTTTCCACACCTGAAACATAAATTAGTGCCCACCAGGCACTGTCCCGTGTGGCTTTTCCCACACTTGTTGCATCGGCCCATCTCCTCTCGCTTAGCCTTCTTGCTTGAGAACTTTCGTTGGTCTGTTCGACCCCTCTTAGTCCCGGAGGACTCTTTCACCTTTGCTTCTTCTTTGGCTGGCTCGGCTGTCATAACATCATCCCAAACTATGCCACTGAGCTCCACAGTGGAGTCATAAGTCTTGGGAGCATTCGCCTTCACATGTATCCGAACCTTCGGAGGCAAACCCTCCATGTACAACTTCACCCTACGTTCCTCGGTAGAAACCAAGTGAGGAACAAGTCTTGCCATCTCATTGAATCGTGAGGTGTACTGCCTGTGGTTCAGACTTCCCGCCTTCAGCACCAGAAACTCCCTTTCAACCTTATCCAACTCATTCTTGGGACAGAACTGCTTAGTGACCAGTTCCTTAAGATCCTCCCAAGTCATCTTTTCCATATCCTCAGTAGTCTTGGATTGCTTGACGGTGTTCCACCAGTGAAGTGCCTCCTCAACGAAAGAGTGAGCTGCAAACTTGACAGCTTGGTCAACTCGGCACTCACTGATGGAGATAACAACCTCCATCGCAGAAATCCAGTGGCAGGTGGCCACTGCGTCCTTCTTCCCATCAAAGGTCGGTGGGTTACATCCCTTGAAGGACTTGTAGTCACAGCCCTTCAGTTTCCCTGTCATAGAGTCGCCGCTCTTCGTCTCGATGATCACCACCTCATCTTCTTTGGTGCTTTCTTTAGTTCCTTCAGACTTGTCTTTTAGAGCATCCTTCAGTGCCTTAGCAATCATTGCTGGCATCTTTTCATCCATGATCTTGCAGACCTCATCAGAAATAGCCTTCACCACGATAGGCTCTAGAGTGAACTCGTCTTCATTCTCAGGTTGCTCGTTGTGCTCGTGGTCGTCTTCGTTGACGGGTTCTTCAGCCTCGACATGTGGTTCTTCAGCTACCTGTGGTTTCTTTCGCGGTCTACCCTTTTGTCCGGCCATCTTAACTTTCTACATAATGCAACAATTGATGAGTCAGCATAGGAATCAGTTTAGCACGGAATAAGTTTTGTGAATCGTTAACGACGTTGATCAAGTGTTATTAACCATTTACCCAACTCATAGGCTCTAAACGTTTCCCATCCCATCTCTTCAATGTGCATGACACTAACTACTTTCATAACATTACATCTAACCCTTAACTCATACATAAACATTTAACTCGTGGCATCCATCATCCGTGGTTGGCAATCCGCATCCATTAATCCCATTCTCAGTTTAAGTCTTGGCATTTGGGATGCCAAGATCTCTCAAACTATGGCTCTGATACCAACTTGTGAGGCCCCGAAACCGGGCACCTCACAGAGGTTGGTTTTCATCATACACATAGCTCTTAAACTAAAAACTTTCATAACCATGCAGCGGAAATGTAAACATAGTCTGATAAACAGAAATCAATAACATGTCTGTATCAAAATCACATCGGATTGCCAAAACCACCGGATCGTATGACTCTATGCCCGAGCTCCATGCCTTCTCTTATCATACCTTCAACCTGACATACATGCTAAATCAAGTCAGCTTACGCTGGTGAGTTCTAGTTTTCATAAAACAACATTAAACATACATAACATATACATCATTTCATACACATAGTCCATAACATTAGCACATAACATCCTTACATCAACATCATCATACGTTCCACTGTTACCATGCGAACAGTGGGCTTATGCCGGCACAAGGCTCCATAACCGTTGATCTGTCTCGCCGAAGCGTTCTACATATCCATACTTACCCAGTAGCAAGTACTGGAGCAACCATACTTACCCCATATGAATATGGGAGCAACGTCATACTTACCCCGTAACGAGTACGGGAGCAACCTCATACTTACCCCGTAACGAGTACGGGAGCAACCTCATACTTACCCCGTAACGAGTACGGGAGCAACCTCATACTTACCCCGTAACGAGTACGGGAGCAACCTCATACTTACCCAGTACAAATACTGGAGCAACCATCATTCATCATGACATGACACACTAGCACCATATCATCATTCATAATAACATCGTATCATTATCCTAATAACATAGGATTTCTCATACAGGGTATGCTAGTATCATGTCATCATAACATCCTAGTACCATGCACATGTCATGCTAGCCGCACGTCATCATATCATTCATCATGGCAACATAAACACATTTTGCTAGCATGAAATCATCATAACCTCATACTTTCATCATAGCGTACCTAGGATTTCATCATAACATACATCCCTATTTATCATCATAGCATGTTATCATTCAGTTTATCATCATAACTTACTAACATGCATTCATCATTCTGAGCATACTTTCATGCAATAATCATACTATCACCTTAACATGCATACATGGTCAGGGCATATCATCATTCATTTGTCATAGGCACATATCATCATAGACATAACAATAAGCATGTATGTCAGCCCAAAACATTAAGCATAAAATAGGGCGTCTAGAACTCACCTGATAGTAGACTCCTGTTAACCTTAGCCGAACTCCTTAGCTAGGGCCTTAAGGACCTATATCAGTTACATCATATCATCACATACCATCACATCACATACTTAGACTTAGAAATTATTCTAAGTCCTCATAGCCTACTAGTCCCCCTTATTGAATCCAAGTTTTCGAAATTTAGCTAAGTGTTCGAAACCCTTGAAATTCATTAAGTTCCCACATACACGAATTTCCATGTACTCGAAACATCTCTAGTTCACGAAATGCCATGTACACGAAATTCCATGTACACGAAATAACCATTGTATTCGAAATAGCCCCTGTACTCGAAATAACATTGTACTCGAAATACATGCATGATTTCGAGTACCCTCTGTACATGATTTCGTGTACTCATCATTTCGTCATTAAACATCTCAGAAATTCATCTAAGACCTTGGGGAGCTAGTTCTAGGTTCCTTTGGTTGTTACCAACGTATTGGAACCTCAAAGTTATGAACTTTATGCATAAAGGTGTGAGCTTTATGCAAAAGTTCACCCTTTGTTTCACCATTCTAACTTTTGTATAAAAATCCAGCTTTCTATACATGAATCACTTACTTGAAGGTAGCTGATCCTCCTGGTAAAATCCCGTGCGTTTCCTACTTCGTTTGGTCGATCAAAGTTTGATTCTTGAAATTCTTGGACTTAAACTTCGTGTACTCGAGAGGGACTGTGCTTCCAACCAAAGGTTGTCACATTTCCCAAGGCACGACTATTTATAGACAAGGTCTCTGTATTCGAAAACCCCTGTACACGAAAATGTAGTGTACTCGAAATGTGATGTATTCGAAATCTTCATTATTTCGAGTACACGATTTCTAAGCCCCATCTTGGTTATTTTTCGTCTATTTTCCCACAAGTTACTTATCCGTTACACGTACGTAGAATTCTAATAACTTGTATCTTAGAAAAATTTGGGATGTTACAAGAGAGGATGATGAAAGAAATGAGGTGAAAAGCCTCATTTAGTCCTTAAATACCCCGAGGGTATTCGGGTTCGTTTCGGTTGCTCGTTTTTCATCTCCGTTGCGTTTCCGGGTTTTTACGCGAATTTTACGTATTTTAAATGAAAGAGTTTCTTTGTTTAATTTCTTTTCTTTTTGATGAGTTTCAAAATTGTAAAACGTAAAATATTATATTTTCTTAATTTTATTATCATTCGTTTCGTTTTTCGTTTTCGTTTCATCAGAATGCGTCACCATCACGCGTATTCGTTCGAATCGTCACCCGAACGAACACGACGATGGTTTTGCTTTCTGATGCTTGTTTTCTACTTTTCAGTCATTATTTCAGAAGGTTAAACTCACAGATATGTTTGTGTGAATCGTCACCCACGCAAACACACTGTCAGTTCATTATTATGAAATAACACTGCAATTATATTTGAATTGTGTTTCCTCACTAACGGACTCAACTAACTTCCTGTTTTCACATTGTTTTCGTACTGATTTGTCGGCCATCTGATTCCTGTCATCTATGGATATCAGATCGCAACCGACATGTTTTTGTTGTTTACTTGTACACTGTTGTCTTTCTTGATTCGTTGTATTAACTGTACTTAGATTTTTACCTAAATACAAACAACTATTGTTTATCGTGAGTTGTTGTACTTACGGTATTTAAGTTTTCACATAAATAAGTACAACTGTTTCTTGTATTCTCTGAATTCTGTTATCACAAACACTGTTCATATAATGTATTTACACACAGTAAAATGTGAAAGTACACATACCGTAAGGACTTGCCGAACGATCAGGTACTGGATGTCATATCTATATTGACATATAACATAGGAAATCGAGTATATGTATTTAAAAGATCATTGATGGCACAATATGTATATATATGAATCAACTCTCAATCCATTTTTGTTGAAACTTAGTTAGTGCAAATCAATTTTAAGATAGAGAACTCATTAATTCATATAATTTTGAAATTTCTTGCCTAGTATTATTCAAATTAAAGTATTTAAGTTTTTCTTAAATTCAAATTTAATTATTCAATCAAATCAAATATTACTTCTATGCTTTAAGATACCAATTAAATATAATCAAATTCATATGCATGAATGTTAACAAATTAAAATTTTAATCATTCAGAAATATTAAATCAAATAAGTCAAAATTCTATCATTTTCATAAAACTTGGATACAATTTTCAAAGATTTTAAATTTTTAACAAATATCAAAATGTGAAAGTTTTCAAAAACAAAAACAAACTAAAAATAAAAACAAACTTTCAAGTGTTATTTTTCAAAATCTTTCATTTAAAATTAATCAACCCGAGTCCCTCTACAAGAGAAGAGAAACGAGTTGAATCAAAAAATTTTGTGAAAACGTCTGCAATGTTGTCAACAATATTAATTTTCAAAAGTTGGATTAACTTTTTCTCTGCTCAATCTCGAATAAAATGATGACGAATATCAATGTGTTTTGTTCTTTTATGTGAAACAGGATTTTCAATAATGGCTATTGTGGCTGTATTATCAACAAAAATAGGAGTTGTTAAATATTTTAAACCGTAATCTCGCATTTGTTGCTGAATCCACAAAACTTGTGAACAATAACTTGAAGAAGCAACATACTCAGCCTCACATGTATAGATGGCTACAGTAAGTTGCTTCTTACATTGCCAGGTTACCAGTTTATTGCCAAAAATTTAGATGAATAGAGTTAAAGAAAAGATCTTCTCGTCTTGTATTAATATTGTAGAATTCAGTACATACAATCATAGAGAAATATTACAATTTTCAGTACATAAATTCAGTACATAGATATGTACAAACCGGTAAGCCATTCGAAAAGCGGGGTCTCAATAATCGAATTGGTTAGTTTACCGGTTTTTCATAATAACCGGTTCAGTCAAAAACTGTTTTTTTAGACATAAATTGATTAAATAAAAAAATGAATTAAAAATTAAACAATTTATAAAATTTTGTTATACAAATTTATATAATTTATAATTACATAATGAACAATGTATATAATTTATATGAAAAAATAAATAAATAAAAATATTTTAATTTGAAAAACTATAAATTCAATAAAAATTGAAATGAAAAAGTTAAGGAAAAATTAAATAAAAATATTTTATTTACACAAAATTATAAATTAAAAACAAAACTAAATAAAAATGTAACATTTAATCACATAAATTTATAGATTATTAAAACAAAACATGACACTAAATTGCTAATATTGAAAGCGTAATTAGTTTTTGAAATGGACATCAGATTTGATTTCCATACTATTGCTCTGCATCTATTCATCCATTGTTTGTTATTCACCAGAAAGTGATATTTTCATTCCATCCTTGACTTTTACCTCGTGTATTGTTTCTTTTACCTCAATCTTGCATTCAAGATTACCCTTGTCTTATGTACGTTTCATTGTGTTCATATGGTCCTTCAAACAAATCCATATTTCCAGTGATGCTGGAGTGAGTCTCGTCTTTTGTATCGATTAAACCTTACCGCTAAGAGAAAAACAGATTCTGAAGCTGCCGTGGAAGCTCGAACACCAGGCCAAAATATCAAAGTTTCTGAATTTATGCCGGAAATCCAATCCATTCCCAAGTATATTCTAAATTCACTACTTGCGCTTATACCTCGATCCCGTTTGGTAACATTTTGTCTCAAAGGATTAAACAAATCAAAGTTAACATCTTGGCTTCTACTCGAATTAAAAGCCGCTTACATTGATTGTTGTATGCTAGATGTTAAATCATATTTTTGTAAATAATGATCAAACCTATTTTGAAAATATATGTTAAAACTAGTGTTTTAGCAAAGTTTGGGTCTTCTAAACCCAAAGCGTTAACTATTTCATCATTTTAGTAAAATGGTCGACATTTCGTGAAAGTATTTCAAAAGTTCTACTTTAATTGATAGTAACATTATTGTATATATATCACTTCTTGAATCATGTTCGTTCATTTTTCTAGTCATTATAAAAATTGTTGAAAAACCTAACAAGACGTGAGATATATCAGTCTCAGATATATAGTATATAGGACTGAATTATCAGTCCTTATTTTATTATGGACTGATTTATGCTTGGAAAATTCTAGTGACTGATAATCAGTCCCTAATATGTTACCAATTATTCGAGACTGTATTTCAGTCGCCAATTTGTTTGCACCAAAGAGCTTTTTGTAGGTAAAATCAATAGCTACTGAATTTTAGTCTCTATTAAACGCATATTATTGTTTTTAAGGTAAGATATTAAAAACTGAAAACTAGTCCTTACAATAATTGTAACAAACCGTTTTAGAGACTGGATTTTAGTTTATAAAAGTATTTTATGTAGAGTGAATTAGTCCTACACGAACCTATTATTTAAAATATTTGATCAAATACAATTATATGTTGTAATTTGGAAAGATAATATCATGTACATGGTGAATGAACATTCATTCCTATCACACGTTAGTAGAGTGAATTTTCATTACAAATTTTTAAATTTATAAACTATAATCAACCTGTTTTTTATTTATAAACAAAACAAACAAAATACTTGTCACTGAAATACATATATTTGTTAGAATTTGTATTTCTTGAAGGATATGAATGATGAAAATTGTTGTTTGAGTTGTTGGATGAAGGTAAGGAAATTAAGAATAATGTACATATATGGTCTTTCTGGGGGCCTTTGTATTATGGCTGGTGTTTAACATGCATCCTGCTATCTTAAATTTAGGTGCAAAGTTTTAAGTCCTTTAAGGCCCTTAATAGATCATTTGCATAAAATAATCAAGTCAATTATGTTTTAGTTGTGTCAAAATGTTGGTAGGGGCATAATGGTCATATTCAAATTCGATAGGTATATAAGTGCACAGAAGTTAATAAGACGTATTGACATACCTATGTAAATGTATATGTGAGTTAATCCACTTGTATTTGGATCGTATTGTTTGTTTTGGGTTTTTATTTGACTTTTAATTTCAAACCACCAGGATAAAACAACTTCCATGATATGATCATAATTACTGAACCTTTTATACTTTAGGTTGTCATGTTACTGGCCAAATCCTATCTTACCGAGTTTTTTCCATGTAGGTGTTCGTGGAAAAATTACTTATTAAAATGTGTGATTTGAAAATTATTTACTAAAATGAATTTTTTTCATTTATTTCTTTACTTTTTAACTATTTATTAATTTTTTTAATTCAATTAACATATTATAATATCTCTATTTTGTCAATCAATTAACTATGAAAATATGTTGATTAAATTAAAAAAAATACAATAAATTTGTTCAAAATAATAAAAAACACCCAATTTGATAAATAATTTTTATTACACTAACACCCATTTGAAAAGAAAAAAAAAACTCCATCTTGGCCCAAGTTTAGTTCCCTCAAATCATATTTAACCCTAGTCCCACGAGTTCTCTCTGATTTTGGCCACCATCTCCCTCTCGTCAAATTTTCTTCATCGTGCAACATTGCGATTTTTCTATGGTGAAAACACATCCAAATCGCATCATCGTCACTCTTCTCAGGTGAGTCTTCATCATGAGGGTTTAATCCCTTTCTTCCAACAGTCATCATCGTTACTCTTCTCCATGTGCTTCTATTTCTAGGATCTTCCTGTGTTAATTTATCTGGTTTGCGAATTTGTGCTCTCTTATTGAGATCTAGGGTTTGAAGCTGCCCTTCATAGACGGAGTTCTAGACTATTGGGATTTAGGGTTTGAGGCTATTCCTTAGCAACGGTTCCAAAAAATTTCAGGTTTGGTTTCTATTTACTTACTTTCCTTCTTGTGTGTGTCTTGGTTTCCTTTTCCTTACATTCTATGTAACTTGATTATTAGATTGTTGACAGAGAAGATTGCCCATGCTTTGGTCCAGTTTCCTTAATTTGCGTTTTAATTTGTGTTTTAATTTGAAGAAATGGGTGCATATTGTTTGATCATTTCTTGATTTTGTGGATCTTAAAATTCATTCCACCAGAACCCCAATTTGTGATTGTTATAGGAACACAACTCAACTAAACTTCCTTATCTTATTTTTTTGGAAAAAGTGGTGGGTGTGAGCTTTAGGGGATAGTAAGAAATGTGTCTGTTGGGGTTTAGAGTTCATAATTCAATCTAATTGAACAACCTGGTTTTAAGGGTTGCAGGTTACATGTGTTCTATTATTGACCCTACTCTCTTCGTTGTGATTTAGTATTTTAATAACATAATGGCCTATTGTCGGAAAAATGAACTTATAATCTAATTTGTTATGCGTTAAATATTGATTTATGTGTTATTTTTGGCTCTACAAAGTATCCTTCATTATCAAAGCCATTTTTTAGCTAATTACATTGCAACCTACACATTTTATGGCAAAAATTGCAGGTAAAGGTTTACAAAGTATAATATCAACATTATGGTCAAACATGCAGCTTCTCATCTCACGTTTCTTGCGAGCGTATATTCTTGTTGTAAATCATCATGTTTGATCTCAAGTAACGTGCATCACTTTCACCATTAATGGCTGGATTTTGCATTGTTTATTGCATGCCTTCACAATAAACTAAATTTTTTGTTAGTTTGATGATACACATGTTCTGAAATCAAACCACATCAATGTAAACTAAAATATTTACGATCTGTGTATCCATCTCACATGGGCACAATAATTGTTTCATGAATACTCTAGGAAAACTCATCTAATATGCATAAATACTCTAGGAAAACTCATCTAACATGCACTAAAAATGCATTTTGACAAGTGTATTTATAAAAATTGTAGCTTAGCTAAAGGTTTTTTTCTTTTCATTTAATGAAGGTAATTTTAGTTAGAAAAGCCACTTTGGATCAGTGATGCTAATTTGTGATTAAAACTCTTTTGTCCTTAGGTATTTAGAAAAAGATGATGGAATTGAAGCATGGATTGTGATAAATTATGATAATATGCAGAGAGCTCCAAGAATTTGTTGGTTGTACCACAAGTTGAAGGTGTAGTAGGTTGAACACAATGTCTCTATGTGACATGTACTAATTTTATCTATTTTTATTTTTATTTTTTTATGAAATTATGAATAAAAAAACTCATCTTTTTTTTCACAGTGACAAGATAGATTTATATATGGGAATGGAAATCCCGTGTCCTATCTGGAAAAGTTGTTGGAGACCCAAACATAACTCAAGGTTAAGAAAAAGGATAGTCAGAATGTATGATCGAGGTACATGGCCCCTTTGATCTTAAAAGGAATCAAACCTTTCTCATTACCTAACTTTATTGATGCTAAAGATCAGATATTTTTTAATTTTATTTAACTTAGTTAATTACAAGTTTTTATATAAATATTTTTTGCAATCTAAATTTTTTGTTCATCCAAATGAAACAAATGAGATTAAAAAATGGATCTTCCATAGCATGGACCATTATTTTCTTTTACATTCATGAACCATTATTTGTTCCTTTACAATTATGTGTAACTCTACTACCATTGTTTCATTCATTTGTTTTAGGTTCGTCGTCGTATTGGTTCTTCGGCCCATAACAACCCCTTATCAGTTAACGAAATATCTTCTTCAACAAGTGAAAATGATAATGGTAATTACTTTAAACCTGTTACTTTATATATATGTTAAAATAAAATATTCAATGGATGTGCTTATGTTGTTTCTTAATATGCAATTAAGTAGCCAAAACTTCATTTTATAGGACAAAAAAGATGTTTAGATAATTGATTTTTCAAATCTTGTTAACATTGTGGTTAAGGCGAATTATTCTTAATTGTTAAGTCCTAATCATGTTGTCTTGACCATATTAATGACTTGAATATCACAATATTTGTGGCGTGAGGTTTTGTTATGCGCTAATTACTAATGCTTTTTTATATGGCTGATGATGACAGGATGGATATCATGAGAAGTTTTGGAGCTAGATTTGATGACACTTGTTATCATCAATGTTTAAATTACTTGTGACATGTAAACATTTGGATATTTGAATGATGTTCTTTATTACGCAAATTTTGACAAATTTTGTATTATGTTTCAGATCGATATTGTGATTATGATTAAATATTTATGACTATAAATCAGTTGTATAACAAATTTCATTTGAACTACTTTTTGGTACTTGATATTCATGAAGGCTTATTATTAACAAAACATTGGAGATTGAATTAAAATCTATCAAAATTATTTCTAGTCCGTAAAAGTATCATATTAAGGACTGAATTTTACTGGCATCAATGAATAATTTTTTGTATTTAACATGTATTTTTGGAGACTGATTTGAACACAAACATATCAAAACATATTAGGGACAATATAGACACTTTTAAATGAGTGATTTTCAGTCCTTAAAAATATATTTTAGGGACTGAAATACAATAATATCCGAGACTGATTTGTAGTTGCAGATGGAATGTATAGGGGACTAAGATGATGTGATACCGAGAGACAAATTAAGGACTGAATTTTTGTGTATCGGATACTGAGCGGTGGTCCTTGTTGGTGCAACACAATGGGGACTTATTTTCAGTTACTAGGACTACTATCTATGACTAGGTATCCGTCACTGATTTTTTCAGTCCCTAATCAGTCTCTGATAACTATTTGCAACTGATTGCACACTATTGAGGACTGATTATTCAGTCCTAAAAACCCTAGTTTTTTGTACCGACACCCGGTTTTCTTGTACTTTAAACATATAGCAATTATAGTAAAGGAATGTTAATATTCACCAGTCTTTAGCTGAATTAGTGATAATATGCGAAAGAAGAGTAAAAGGAATATGGTGTTAATAGATCTTAAAGAAACATACATCACCTTCTATTGATTTAATTAAGTGTCAAACCGACTTCAAGTCTAGAATCCTAACTTGAAAATGGAGAAAATGAGTGTAAGCGGAATCGCGAAACGAGGCTTCGATTTCAAGATACGCTGAGTCGAATAAAGCATTAAATAGGAGGTCATATGTATTAAACTCTTCAGGTCTTGAAATTATAACCATTGTAAAGATGTCGAAAAATTGTGAACGTAGGCGAAAACCGCGTGTAAAACGGAGTTCATATGCTCAAGTTATTGCGAAAACAAGAAACCAATCAGATCACACGCCACGTGGCACCACGTGCAATATATTACTTCCAGGCGTACTGCCCCAAACCAAACGCTGGGGCTAGGCGATGCGCCACAGACCCAGATTTCGCCTATAAAAGGCAGATCACCATATTTCAATTCCGGTCGCAAAAAATTACGTTCCAGCTCTCAAATCCCAACCCTACACTTCCAAATACCCACATTTAACTCCTCCAATCATCTAGTGTTCAACGCGAGGTGCTACCGAACTTCTGTAAGGTAAAAATATCGATTTGTTATGACGCTTGGTTTAAATCTTATTATTATTACATAATAGGATTATGTTTAATTGTTTGGTTTAAATCAAAAACACGTCGAGGTTCTGCCCGATTGGTTTTGAAAAACAAAAAATTATAAGCAGAGGTTTTGCTCAATTGTTTTCAGAAAAATCAAGGAATATAAGTCAAGGTTCTGCCCGACTTAAAATCTAAAAACACGATTGGATAAGCCGTTGTGCTGCCCGTTTAGAAACCCTGAAATAAAAAGGGGTTTGCGTTATATGATTAAGATTATAATTATGTTAGGATATCCATGTTAATAGGATATCATTCTGAACTTAAGAAAGTGAAGGATAGCAAAGAAAGTTAGCTGATTGTGGATAACTAAGTTAAGGTGAGTTCTATGGGCCCTCTTTTACTGTTTTAACGTTTTAGGGCCGATGTGTATGCATGATAAATATCTTTGAATTTTTTTGTGAAAGTTTTGTATGATTGGAGGTTAAAACTGTGTAAAAAAATGTTTTGATGAAAAGATGTTTTAAGAAAAGTTTTTTGAACATAATTTAAATAAGTTGCTAATGTTTGTATGTAACAAAGCTATACTATCCACTCTTTGTATAGAAGGGTGAATGTGTCCCGATATGCGGGATGGAGGCGATATGGGGATTTTGATTCCAATGAGATGGTATTTTTACTATGTGTATGTGTCTTCCTAATTGTAGAAAGATGGTTACAGGTCTTTCCTATTATGGAAAGATGGTATGGGTTGTACAACTGGGGAGGTGACTACCGACCAACATGTGGGTGAGCATGCCCAATTAATGAGATAGTGCTTTGTATGATAAGATGATGCATTTATTATAAATCTGTTCATGGAATATATGCATATGTTATGTTAAAATGTTTTAAGAAATGCTTTTGAATCAAGTTTACATGATAACGAGCATATAAAATACTTTCAAAACTTAGAACTCACTAGCGTAAGCGGACCATTTTGAGTATGCACATCAGGACCAGGTGAGACCTCTAGCAGTAGAGGTAAAGGAAAGGAATAAACAGATGCATCGGGCATGTACCCAAGAGAAAACAATTGGCACTTACGTTTGGATGTAAATAGATAGTTGTTATGTAATAATAAAATGTATGTATAAACACTTGTTTATAAATAAGTTTTTTGTTTCCGCTATGCATTAATGTCTTTGATTAACCTTGTGCATATGAGTAAATCCATTAAGTGATGTGTATCAAGAGTTGGGGCGTCACAATTATAAACCCAGGTAGAATAGTGGTTGCATTTTTTAATACTTCAAATAAACTAGTGAAAGCTTCAATGACATCCCAATACCGGCTTGGAAAAGCCTTAGCCTGACGCCTTTGATCTAATTTTTCGTGAAATATTTCAAAAGTTTACCTTTGTCATACGGCATTGTCAAGCATACACCAAGTCAAATTCCACTTTGTATTCATACAAAATTTTTTGATAACCCGTATATCTTTTTTAGCTTGTCAAAAAACAAAAAAAAAACATCCTTTGATAACCCGTAAGACCATCTTGCACAACCAAATTAGTTATATGTGCAACGCATCTAGTAAGGAAAAAACACCATTACATATTGGTTGATATTTAATTTTTGATTCCTTAACCGAGTTAGTATTATTTGAAGCATTATCAAAATTTATTAAACATATTTTGTCTAGTAGGTTAAAAGTTTGAATTACACCATATAATATGTAAAACAAAGATGCAATCAGGATCAACCCAATGTACACAAAGAAACGATTCTTGCAACCCATGTGGTGCCGACCAAACATTCATTGTTAAGATAACCTCAATTTTTATTTTATGCTTGTTGCCAACATTTCAAACGATCATGTCTAATAGCGGAACGACTTACTTGTTTGTATCGAGGTTCAAGTGCCTTTTGAATCATCCTCATTAATAGCGGGTTGTCGAAATGACTGAGAGGAAAACTTTCTTGAATGACTAAGTTTCCCATCAATTCATGAACCATTCCGGGATCAAAATTCCGAACTAGGAGTGTTCACAGTCCGATTTTTACGGTTTTTAATTGAAACCATAAACCAAATTATTAATAACAGTTTTGGGGTAAAAAAACAAAAACCGAACGTTAAAAATAAAGACCAAACCAAACCAAACCAAAACGTTATCAGCGGTTTGATTCCGGTTGGTTTTACGGTTTGAGCTTTCTTCTTTTTGGCTTTCGGGAATTGGGATTTTTTGTGCTCACTAAAAATAAAAACCGAATCAAACTTATGCATGTTGGACCATTTCGGTCTCCACTCAGACAGCCTTCGGATAGTGCAGACTCATATTCGGAGGTTCTCCAATTGACCTCGACGACAAACCGTGACCAACCGCTGATGAGGAATCATTTTCGGGACAAAAAACGATCGATAACGGGCTGGAAACACGAAGTTGGAAGGGAAAACTGAGGTGCGGCAGTGCACAGGATTACTACACGAATGAGTCATGCTAATGACTCATTCGCATAACAAGTTCATTCTTAGGTGTTCATTCGTACGAATTTGCACGACGGTTCACATTTAATACAAAACATACTTAAACATTAAATAACAACCAAACAATAGACAAGTCATGTATTTCATTAATCAATATAAACTTTTTGAATCATTAAGAACTAGTACATTGAATTAGGGACAAAACATACATCTACATACTCCCCCTTGGACCAAATTCTAGACATTCTTAGCCCTATTTTTCATAAACTTCTCCTTTTTAGCATTCTAATCCGCATCGGCATGAATATCAAAACCAAAGCAAATCTGGATGACTCTGGTGAGTTGGAGAGCTTGTTCCATGTCATCAACATCAAAGAAGATGGGGCACAAATATAGTGTCTTTACATCTTCTTCTGATAGGTTAGTTAACCACATCAGATCAAAAACTCTGACAGTCTCCCATTCCTTATCTTTATTCAATACTATCACATTTGCTGCAATTCTAGCATCATAGTAACACCAACAAAATTCGTCCGAAAAGTTTTGAAATCATATTCCACAGAGGAATATTCTTCACTTTTGGAGGAAGCCAATGTCTGTAAGACCTTGTGCTTCCTAGATTGCTGGTCAACCTCCAGCAGGTAGTAATGTTCAGGTTGCTGTAGCTGAAAATTTATTCACTGCTTTTTGTACTCGAACAACAATTTTTTTTGAAACCATGAAGACAATCCAGATGTCTCATTGTACAACATCCTCAGACGTTCCAATTGATTAATTTCGAAGCCCGACAACATCTTGAAGTTATGTGTGACAATTGCAGGTAAACATTACGTCATCAATAACACGAGCACGTTTGGTCGTTCTAGGAATTTGTGTTAAATTGATGATTTTAATCATTACAGGTTTAAAGTATGCGAGAAATTGGGAACATGGGAGAAAACCGTGCGTGAAACCGAGTTACGGATTGTCCGGAATTGCGAAACGAAGAAAAATCTTGAAATTTAATCCCTCGCGGTACGCGACGACTCCTTGGAGTCTTGTCGCGGTACGCGACAAGTCACGATATCAAATCTTATCCGGAATCCCTCGCGGTACGCGACGACATGTGGGCCACTCGTCGCGATACGCGACGAGTAGGTCGGTCTGTTGAATCAGCTTGTTATATCGCAGAAGCATGCAGAAGAATTTTATTTTTCTTTCCTCTCGACTTTAAACCTCTTTAACTCAAGATCTTGACCAATCTCCCACCAAAACTCATATTTGACACCACCAGAACGTCCAGCTCGAACCGGTGAACGTGTATACACGTCCTGATCGTGATTTTGTCCGTAGAATCGTCTGATTTGGGTAACTATCCTTTTTAATCTTCTGACTTGATCTTCATTGATTAGATCGTGTTTTTGAACGTAATGATATAGTTAGGGTTGTTGATTATTGCTTAGATGATAGCTAGGAATGATTTTTGACGGATAACTTGTCTTGTTAACGGGTAAATGCCTGTTTTGATCCGTTATAATGCCCGGTTTTCACTAAACCATAACAATACTTCTAATGGTTTAAACCATTGGATTATGACAATGTAAGTGATTATTTTGGTTAATCTTTGAAATGCAAGGTTAATCCCAAGTGTTTCAAACTAATCACAGTTATTACCCTACCAATTGGAATAACTGTCTGGTTTTATGATAACAGTCGGATTAATATGTTAAACATGATTGTTTAACCTATTCAAATGTCATATTGTTATGTTTTGTGATACATGGATAATTAGTGACAAGAATTAATCATTCCTAAGCCGAGATTTCATCTAGGGACTGTTTAAGTAATATAATCAACAGCATTACCTAACTAATTAGTCGGAGATTATTACGGCTAATCCAACGAGTCATCAACTTAACACAAGGTACCTAAACGAGTATAGGTACCTACATTATAGTACATTGTATGATATTAGACTAAATAATTAATTAAACATCTAATGTTAGTTCGATGACTTTTCATTACAATGTCGGTGACATTGAACGTTCAAACAGATCTAATCAGCAAGTTAAAACACAAATAATTAATTATAAATAAACTAATGCAGATTAGCATTTTTAGCCACCGTTCGTGTGATTTTATCTTTTCATAAACTTCAGGTGAGTTTCATACAACCCCTTTTCTTTTACTGTTTTCTTAACATCGGGGTGACTATTATGAAATCTTTATCAAACGTGTGATATGTTTAGTAACAATTGCAATACCGGCTTGCATGTGGGTGTCATGGGATTATGACTATTTTCTGTGTACAACAAAAGTCCTCAAAACCAACTGTATCTGGTTAACCCACGTGGGGCCGAATGTGTGGACAAAGATAGTACTATCGGGCTGACAACCCCATTCATGGATAGATAGCGTCTACCCTTGTGTGAATGCTTGTCACCATTCCTGGTATCGACTTGATGTAGTGAGACATTGAGTTAGAGGCACGGAGTTTAACTTCGGTTATTTTCTAGACTGGACTGTCAGAAAGGATCTGGATACGGGTCACATGATTATTCACTTATGTTAATGTGTACCATTGACTTTACTATCATATCATATTGTATCGAGTCTTATTTATGAACTCACCAGTTTTATACTGATATTTTAAACTTTAAATCTTTTACAGGTAATCAGTACCAACGGTGAGGAAACACCTGTGCACGCACCATGTAGTTAGGACTTGGGATGCAATAGAAGGAACTTAAGTTGTAAACGGATATTCAGGACATGTAATAAAAATTTGTCGTGATTTGTAATTAGTGCTTTTCTTAACTATGTGTGTTATGATACCGGATCAAGTAAGTCACCCCTCACCTTCGAGACTTCGCCGCTATGCTTCCGCTACCTTTAAAAATGACGTCGTCTGGTGACGCGGAGGTGGGGGTGTGACAGGGTGGTATCAGAGCCACAGGTTATAGAATTTAGGCGGACTTAGAAACCTAGATTATAACCATAGGCTCGAATAGTTACACTGAGAGCACCGAACATAGTTAACAAATATAAACACTCAAATAAATATTGTTGTTATTTATTTATTTTATGTTACTAATACGAACTTGTGTGTCGATACAGCAATGTCAGACTCAGAAAGTGATTCAATTGGCACGGAAACAAGTTCAGGATCAACACAGACAGTGCCGTCATCTCAAATGTCCCACCAGACTTTACCATCAATACCACCTACACCACCTATACCTCAGCATCTGTTAGATGCTGACTCACCAGCTATCGGGAGGGCACAAAGCCCTACACCACCACAGCAAGTACCAGTATTTACAGGATTTGGAGGAAGGCGGGGACGAGTCCGCATCTCGACAGGTCCTATTCCGAGAGGACCACTAGCACCTCGGGATGTACCTCATTCCATACATGAGGAAGGCGAGTCATCTCAGCAGGCTGAGATGAGAGTTCAGCTGCAACGGGTTACATTGGATCTTCAGTTATCGCGTGTTTCATTGCAGGAAACACGTGACACTCTGTGGGAAACTCGCACGGCCTATGAGAGTTTAGCTGAACATGTTGCTGTCCTGGAGGCAGGTGCCAGGGCATGGAGGGAGGTGATTGAGGGTAGACTTCAGTGGACTTTGGGTGGTATGTGTAGGAGTGGGGTAGAGAGAGTTAGGGGATGGATGGTAGGGTTAGGCAATATGAGGATGGAGCTACGACTGTTGGACGCAGCAATAGTGATGGCAGCGGTGGCCATCATTATCACATGTTTACTGTATTTACTACGGTAAAGGAATCGAATAGGCTGGACTGTACTACTCCGAGGAAGTTTTGACTTGTAAAATAGGCCTCGGACGGTTAGGTTGTAATAGTGGGTACAACTGCATTAGGATATTTTCTTGTATATGTACTAATCCTAATGTACAACTGTGACAGTTATAATAAAATTTTTCTTTTAACATTGTATGTGCAACATTGTGTCTTTACATTATAGCCGGTGCTAACTTTTCAAGTCATATAAAAAAGAAAACTTGTGCGAAAACATAACAATATCGGTGTTACATTGCGGTGAAGTAATGTAATACTAGTACATAACAAGACTCATGTGGAGTCATAACAATATCGGTGTTACATTGCGGTGAAGTAATGTAATACTAGTACATAACAAGACTCGTGGAGTCATAACAATATCGGTGTTACATTGCGGTGAAGTAATGTAATACTAGTACGTAACAAAATTTGTGATAAGGTCATATCAATATCGGTGTTACATTATAGTGAAGTAATGTAATACTAGTACATAACAAACACGTGTAGAAACATATTAATATCGGTACTACATTATAGTGAAATAATGTAATACTAGTACATATCACTGTAGTAACATGTTTAAATCGGTGTCATTTTGGTAGACTATAAAATGATACTAGTATACGCTTGGCAAGACAAACAGATGTACTAGTATAACTGCAACTATGAACATGACTTAGTGGTGTACAATATAACTGTAAAAAAAAAAAAAAAAAAAAAAAAAAAAAAAAAAAAAAACTCGAAGTAGTTATACAACATTTGTCTTTATTACGACTATGGATTCTTGTTTTGACTTTACTTTATCTGTGTGTGATCAGACTATGGCCCCTAGAAGAGGTCGTTCTGCTAAAAATCCTCAAACTCAAGAATCCATTCAGGATCCACCTGTGAATGGACCTAGTCTAAATGAAGCGGACGTTGCACGTATAGCAGGTGACCAATTATCCGCTGTTCTTACGGGCATGTTGGCCCAATATCAAACAAATCGTGCTCCTGGCTCGGGTAGAGTCCATACGGAGCATAATGCTACAGGCGGACATGTTGAAACCCGCCATACGACTAGTACCAACACAATCAATCTGGATCCTCCACAACGAGGATGCACTTATAAGTACTTCGCTTCTTGCAATCCCCCTACTTTTACAGGAAAGGAAGGAGCGTCAGGACTTTTGAAATGGATTGAGAGCATGGAGACTAAGCTCAAGATCAGCCAGTGTTTGGCTGAACACAAAGTGTCTTATGCAGCTTGTTCACTGACAGATTCAGCATTGACCTGGTGGAATACCCAGGCAAAAACCTTGACCACGGCTGTTGTGGATGCTATGACTTGGGACGAGTTTAAAACTTTGATTCTGTCAGAATATTGTCCCATCACTGAAATCCAAAAGCTCCAAGAGGAATTTTGGAACCATTCTATGATCGGTGCTGATTGTTTGAAATATACCGATCGATTTCACGAATTAACATGTCTGCTGCCAAACATGTTTCCAACTGAGCAGGCTTTGATAGAAAAATATATCAAAGGTCTGGTACCTCAAATCAAGGGAATGGTCACGGCAGCTGAACCACGTACTTTGAAACATGCTATCACCTTAACCACCAGGCTTACCGACGTGGCAGTAAGAAGTGGTACATTGACAGTGAAAGGTGAGTCAAGCAGCAGTCTGGCAACCACTACCCCCAGCACTGTTAAAGGGGTGAAACGAAAATGGGTTGGGAAAGGCAAACCAGGGGCTCCGGTGGAACCCAGCCGGAATGTGCAAATGGCAAAGGGATACATTGCCACAACTTTGGAGAGAAAAGCCTATGTAGGGCAAGCACCTAAATGTCCTAAGTGCCCATTTCATCATGTGGGACCCTGCCCTGTTTGTAACAATTGTAACAAGGTCGGGCATTTCTCCAAATATTGCAATCTCCCTGTTCGCCGATCAAACCAAGGAACTCAACAACAACAACCACAACAAATCAACCGGTCGTGCTTCAGATGTGGAAGCCCGGATCACTTCATGAAAAACTGCCCTACCAACAACACCAACCAGGGCAATGAAGCAAGAGGAAGAGCCTTCCAGATAGGGGCGGAAGAGGCTCGACGTGATAACAACACCGTTACCGGTACGTTTCTTCTTAACAATCACTATGTATCTGTTCTTTTTGACACCGGAGCGGACAAAAGTTTTGTTTCCTCTGATTTTGCTTCACTACTCGGATTGGCCGTTGATAACCTAACAAACCCTTACATCATTGAACTTGCTAATGGCAAGTCAATTATGACTAACAATGTGATTCAAGGGTGTGTATTGAATCTAAACGATCATCTTTTTAATATTGATCTTCTTCCTATTGAATTGGGAAGCTTTGATGTTGTTATTGGTATGGACTGGCTTTCAGAAAATCGAGTGGAAGTCATATGTCAAAATAAGATGATTCGTATTTCGTTACCAAATGGTGATACACTTATGATACAAGGTGAAAGGGCTGGCAGGAAACTGAGTATCATATCATGTATGCAAGCTCGAAAGTGCTTAAGAAAGGGCTGTCAAGCCTTTTTAGCTTACGTGACTGAAAACAAACCACATCAAAAACGTATTGAAGACATTCCTGTAGTTCGAGAATATCCTGAAGTTTTTCCTGACGATATATCAGGATTACCCCCAGTGAGACAAGTTGAGTTTCGTATTGACTTAGTACCAGGAGCAGCACCTATAGCTAAAGCTCCTTACCGATTGGCTCCATCGGAAATGCAAGAACTATCGAGTCAATTACAGGAACTTTTAGACAAAGGTTTCATTAGACCGAGTTACTCACCTTGGGGCGCACCTATCCTTTTTGTGAAAAAGAAGGACGGTACTCTCAGGATGTGTATCGACTATCGGGAACTCAATAAATTGACAATCAAAAATCGTTATCCACTACCCCGTATAGATGATCTATTCGATCAATAAGGTGCTATCTATTTTTCAAAAATCGATCTCAGATCTGGATATCATCAACTACGAATCCATGATGATGATGTTTCTAAAACAGCTTTTCGAACTCGATACGGGCATTATGAGTTTTTAGTAATGCCCTTCGGGCTGACTAATGCGCCTGCAGTGTTTATGGATCTGATGAATCGTGTGTGTAGACCTTACTTGGATAAATTCGTGATTGTTTTTATTGATGACATTCTCATTTACTCCCGCAGTCAACAAGAACATGTGCAACACTTAAAACTAATCTTGGAACTTTTAGCACATGAGAAACTTTATGCCAAATTTTCCAAATGTGAGTTCTGGTTACGGGAAGTCCAGTTTCTTGGGCATGTAGTAAATGAAAATGGTATACAAGTGGATCCCAGCAAGATTGAAGCGATAAAGCAATGGGAGACACCGAAAACCCCAACAGAGATTCGTCAATTCTTAGGGTTAGCGGGCTATTACAGAAGATTCATCAAGAATTTTTCAAAGATAGCCTTGCCTTTAACTACTCTAACCCAGAAAGATCAAAAGTTCATATGGGACTCTCAACAGGAGGAGGCATTTCAACTGTTGAAGCATAAACTCTGCAATGCACCTATTCTGGCACTACCAGAAGGCACAGAGAATTTCATAGTCTTCTGTGATGCCTCACGTCAAGGACTCGGGTGTGTGCTGATGCAGAATCCCTCGCGGTACGCGACGACATGTGGGCCACTCGTCGCGATACGCGACAAGTAGGTCGGTCTGTTGAATCAGCTTGTTATATCGCAGAAGCATGCAGAAGAATTTTATTTTTCTTTCCTCTCGACTTTAAACCTCTTTAACTCAAGATCTTGACCAATCTCCCACCAAAACTCATATTTGACACCACCAGAACGTCCAGCTCGAACCGGTGAACGTGTATACACGTCCTGATCGTGATTTTGTCCGTAGAATCGTCTGATTTGGGTAACTATCCTTTTTAATCTTCTGACTTGATCTTCATTGATTAGATCGTGTTTTTGAACGTAATGATATAGTTAGGGTTGTTGATTATTGCTTAGATGATAGCTAGGAATGATTTTTGACGGATAACTTGTCTTGTTAACGGGTAAATGCCTGTTTTGATCCGTTATAATGCCCGGTTTTCACTAAACCATAACAATACTTCTAATGGTTTAAACCATTGGATTATGACAATGTAAGTGATTATTTTGGTTAATCTTTGAAATGCAAGGTTAATCCCAAGTGTTTCAAACTAATCACAGTTATTACCCTACCAATTGGAATAACTGTCTGGTTTTATGATAACAGTCGGATTAATATGTTAAACATGATTGTTTAACCTATTCAAATGTCATATTGTTATGTTTTGTGATACATGGATAATTAGTGACAAGAATTAATCATTCCTAAGCCGAGATTTCATCTAGGGACTGTTTAAGTAATATAATCAACAGCATTACCTAACTAATTAGTCGGAGATTATTACGGCTAATCCAACGAGTCATCAACTTAACACAAGGTACCTAAACGAGTATAGGTACCTACATTATAGTACATTGTATGATATTAGACTAAATAATTAATTAAACATCTAATGTTAGTTCGATGACTTTTCATTACAATGTCGGTGACATTGAACGTTCAAACAGATCTAATCAGCAAGTTAAAACACAAATAATTAATTATAAATAAACTAATGCAGATTAGCATTTTTAGCCACCGTTCGTGTGATTTTATCTTTTCATAAACTTCAGGTGAGTTTCATACAACCCCTTTTCTTTTACTGTTTTCTTAACATCGGGGTGACTATTATGAAATCTTTATCAAACGTGTGATATGTTTAGTAACAATTGCAATACCGGCTTGCATGTGGGTGTCATGGGATTATGACTATTTTCTGTGTACAACAAAAGTCCTCAAAACCAACTGTATCTGGTTAACCCACGTGGGGCCGAATGTGTGGACAAAGATAGTACTATCGGGCTGACAACCCCATTCATGGATAGATAGCGTCTACCCTTGTGTGAATGCTTGTCACCATTCCTGGTATCGACTTGATGTAGTGAGACATTGAGTTAGAGGCACGGAGTTTAACTTCGGTTATTTTCTAGACTGGACTGTCAGAAAGGATCTGGATACGGGTCACATGATTATTCACTTATGTTAATGTGTACCATTGACTTTACTATCATATCATATTGTATCGAGTCTTATTTATGAACTCACCAGTTTTATACTGATATTTTAAACTTTAAATCTTTTACAGGTAATCAGTACCAACGGTGAGGAAACACCTGTGCACGCACCATGTAGTTAGGACTTGGGATGCAATAGAAGGAACTTAAGTTGTAAACGGATATTCAGGACATGTAATAAAAATTTGTCGTGATTTGTAATTAGTGCTTTTCTTAACTATGTGTGTTATGATACCGGATCAAGTAAGTCACCCCTCACCTTCGAGACTTCGCCGCTATGCTTCCGCTACCTTTAAAAATGACGTCGTCTGGTGACGCGGAGGTGGGGGTGTGACATTATGTGGATAATGAAAGTAATGTACCCCCTTTAATGTTTGACAGGATTACATTTCAAGTCATCAAAATACGCCCAACTCAAGAATGGGCCTTCAAAATTTTGCGGTACCCAGCCCATTCGTCCTTTCTTTGTTGCAGGTCTTCTAAAGAAGATTTGTAAGTGTTGTTTTTCTCTTCATCTTTTATTTTATTTCATCCTAAGAGTGTTGACAGAACAAATCAACAAATGTTGAAAGCTCTTTTTCTGCAGAGGCATACTTGGTAGTCTCAGTTTCGTCCAAGTCATCAAAAATGACATCATCAATGTCATCAAAACTTTCTGGAGTGGGGAGATTCGAGGCAGTAATAGCCGTATCATCAACAATAACCTCATCATGATATAACCTGAATAACACATCCATATACTCCTTGGTTAAAACAGTGAATACTGAACTGCAATGCCAGATGCACCAGCAGCAGCATCTCTTGCTCCATCATCGTCTTCTCCGCCATCATTGTCGTCGTCATATCCATCATAGTCAACTTTCTCCTCTTCTTCATCCTTGTTATCATCTGAATTAGAGTCATCGATGTTAGTAGGATCTAATTTCCCTTCGAGCTGTGGAGCGTTATCCTTCATATCATTGACTGTATTTGCTAGACGTTTACACTCCTCCTCCAAGCTAATCATTCAGATCTCATACCCTTGTACTGTAAGGGACAACCGGAGCTGAGCTTCAGTTGACTTGATCTGATTGTTATCAAGTTCAGCACACCTGTTAGTGAACTCCGCGTTTCTGGCCCTTAAGTTGGCCATTTGATCAGCAGATTACAGCAACAAGACATCTTGATTAGTGATTCATTGGGTAAGCTGCACATTGTCTAATCCTACAAAAATCACCCTAATGCAACCTTTATATTCAAAAAAAGGCCGCATTAGCTGAAATTGCATTAGATCTAATGCAACTTTTTTGTTACATAATGTAACTTTGTTTTTCCTAATGCAACTTTTTTAAATGCAACTTTTTAAAAACAGTTGCATTATGTAATAAAAAGGTTGCATTAGGCTAATGCAACTTCAGCTAATGCAACCTCTTTGCGACCTTTTGTGACAAAAAAAGGTTGCATTAGGCGTATTTTGTAGTAGTGGAATTCTCTCTTTCTTCTTGTAACATCAGTGCTTGAACAGTAGATCGTAACAGTAGGGTTTTACTGTAGATATGTGTACGGAAACTATCCGTACACTACTAGGTGTAAATTCTATGAGAAACAACTAGCAAACAGTATAGGAATTCAAAGCTGACAGACAACACACACAGACACGATACTGACATGATTCAAACTGCTAAATTGTGATGTGAAACTATATGTGATTGTTAGATAGGACTTTATTATGTATAAACGTATGCGAGAACGTATAAATCAAAACAACAACGGACGTCGTTATTCGTATATTAAACTGACAGTACACCCTTGTGAGTGACGATTCGCATGATTATATCTGTGGGTTTAACTTTCTGATTGATGTCTGATAAATAGAAAACCATATTGGAAAGTAACGTTGTCGTCGTATTCAACGAGTGACGATTCGTACGAATACACGCGAAAACGAGACCATTCGATGGAACAGTTAAATAAAACGTTTTCAAAATTCTAAAAATAAATATAATATATTTAGTTAATTTACCATGAATCACCACCTAAAATAATTTAGGAATTTCTATTTTTAAAGATCGTAACGTTACGTTACGAGAAAACCGGAACCACCGTGTTTATGCGAAACCGAGCGAAATCGAACGAACCCAAACACACACGAACATTAAAAACTTTAAAACGGTATTAAATGCCCATTAGCACACTCACCAACCCATTTCTCTCAACGTTTCTCTCTCACTAAAAACCCACATATCTCTCTTAAATCTGCGCCAAATTTGGCGATTTTGGTGTCAAAACAACCATAGAAATGAGTAGATCGTGAAAAGACGAAGAACGAGTTCATTCGTAGGAATGAATTTACTGAACGCATGGATCATTTGTATGATTAAATTCACAGAACGAGTTCATTCGTAGGAATGAATCTCATTCATTCGAATGAACACTACATGTATGTTTATTGGTACGAATGAGCCTTCTGAAGACTTTATTTGTATAAACTGAAATTCAAGAATCCAAACTCTTGAAAATTTTGTTTTTGTTCACAAAAATATTCAAATTATGCTCAAATATGGTCATTATCGTTTTTGAATCATTTGATTTGAGCTTGCTTTATGTCAGTTTTAAGTTCCAAACATTCTAAAATCTTAAATTTATTGACTGTGGCTCACAATCAGATCTAAAAACTGTTCAAAAAGATTCCATGAGTACCTGTAATGATAGACCAATATCAGATAATGAAATTGGATCAAAAACAACGTCTAAAACAAATAACACAATTAATTTCAACGAAAGGGGCAAATGTGTGACAATTGCAGTTGAGAAATCTCGTCATTAATGACGGGATCACATTTGGTCGTTCTAGAAATCCACATTTATTTAATGATTGTAATTATTACAGATTGAAAGTATGCGATAAATGATGAACGTGGGCGAAAACCGTGTGCGAAACGGAGTTCGGGAGTGCCCGGAATCGAAAAACGAAGAAACATTTCTAAGTATTGAACTTCTGGCCTCGTCGCGGTACGCTGAGGCTGGTTTAAGGGTTCTCGGCGGTACGCGATGGACCAAAATATATGAGATTCCTCCGGATTTCTTCGCGGTACGCGAAGCCTTCTTTGGCTCCTCATCGCGGTACGCGGCGGGTGAGGCGGTGGAATAACTTGATCTTCTTCATCAGATTTCATGCAGAAGATATATTTTTTCAAACTATCGAACTTAGACTCGCCACAGACGACCAAAACTCACTTTTCATCATTCAACATCAGTTTTAAGACCATCAGATGTGTGGATCTCACTAGGGAACGTGTTTACAAGTCCTGATCGTTGTTTTGAAGTCAGAAATCCATCTGATTAGGTAATGATTCGTTTTAACTATCTAGGTTGATAATGATTGATTAGATCTTGATTTTGAACGTAATGACATAGTTAGGATTGTTGATTATTGCCTATATGATGGCTAGGATTGATTATAAACAAAGAACACGATGTTCTAACGGTTGAATCCTTGTTTTGATCCGTTGTAATGCCCGGTTTGCATGAAATCATACCCATAATTATAATGGTTTAAACCATTTGATTATGACAATGTAGGTGATTAGTTGGATTAATCTTTGAAATGCAAGGTTAAATCCACGTGTTTCAAACTAATCACAACCATTAACATACTCATTGGAATGATTATCTAATGTTTATGATAACAGTCAGATTAGTATGTTGAACATGGTTATTACACCTATCCTAATGCTACATTGTAATATTTCATGATAATTGGGTAATCAATAACAAGGATTGATCATTCTTAAGCCATTAAACTATCTAGAAACGGTTACGGCATTATAATCAGCAACATTAACTATTTGGTTAATCCTACATTATTCTGATTAATCAAGAGTGTCATCAACCTAGTATTAGGAATCTAATTCAATGTAGGTTCCTACATTATCATACATTGTATGATATGATGTTAAAATAATTAAATAAAAACCTGATATCGGTTTGATGACTTTCAAGACAATGTATTTGACATTGTACGTTCAGAAAGATCTAATCAGTAAGTTAGCATAAATAACTTATTAAACATAAATAAATGCAGAATCACTCTATTACTATCAGTCTTGTGAGATTCTGCTACTACTAAATTATCAGATGAGTTTCGTACAACCCCTTTTCATTTTAGTGTTTTACAAATATCGGGGAAATTCTGTAAATCGATTTCTGAACATATGATATGTATCACTGCTATCTTTGTGATTGCATGTGACTTTTGTGTGATTTCATGGGATTTTGCCGTTAGTATCTCTATCACAGTATCAAAAGTCCTCATCTCTTGAACCGTATCTAGTGAACCCATGTGGGGCCAAACAGGAAGCATTGATAGTACTATTGGCTGACAACCCATTTGCTGGGAGGATTGCATCTCCCCATGTGTAAATGTTTGTTACCTGTTTCCGAAACACTTTCTTAATGTTAGTGATAGACATTAAGATAATGAGGCATTAAGATATTTACCGACGGGTAGTATCTTCGTAAAACGTAAACCTGTCCGAAAGGAACTAGATACGGGTCCCATGGTTATCTGAACTGTATATCTTGAAATTTTGCATATCATATTGTGTAATTACTAAACTTTACGAAATCACCAGCTTTGTTCTGACATTTAAACTTAAAACTTTTGCAGGTAGACAGTGATACCGGTGAGACTGCACTTCACAAACTTGTAAATGAATAAGTTAATTTTGTAATGAGAATTGTAATAACGAACTGTGTAATGTAATTATCATAAGTTAATCTGTGTGCTTGTGAGATCGGATCAAGTAAGTCACCCCTCATCTCTGAGACATCACCACTATGCCTCCGCGACCGTTTCAGTGACATCATCAACCGGTGACAAGAGGTGGGGGTGTGACAAAATGGGAGCACCTAGATATACGAATGGTGATTTTGGGCGAATCAGTCCTTTGGGATAATGACTAGCATTGAATCTTGTCACTCATTCGTGTGAAGCCTTTGCACGAATGACTCATTCGTCCATACACATGTGCGAATGGGTCATTCGCCCTATTTATTCTTTCGTACGAATGAAAGTCATTCGTATGAATAACTTTTTAGGTCAAAACAACCACTCAAACACAACAACTTGGTTAATCGAACATTATAATAATGTTGTGATGAAAATTATGAAGATTTGTCTGGACTTTCACAGGTTCAATACATGACAAGACACTTGAACCACTAGTGATCAAAAATAAAGAAAGAAAGAAAGTATTTTTGCATTTTTCTAAATTTCTATACTGAAAATAAACTGTAGAAATATGAAACTTAAACACATATTTTGTGAGAAAGATCCTAACATGGAAACACTGGTAAAGTATATCAGTCTGCAAATTCAAATGTTTAACATTTTAATCAATGGAAGACATAAAGCGATTATTGATATATTTATACAATTTAAACTTATTCATACATCATCTTTGAACACATTTGTGAGCCAACTTGGCTTTTAATTGTGTAGCCCATACCAACTGTCACATCCCGACTGATGGCGGAATACGTTGGGGAGTGATTATGAGTGTTCATAACTCATGGTGCTACTTTGTAAGTTTCAATATTTAATCATCTCATTAAATCATACATAACATTCATCATGGCATTCAATTAAAACATAACATTCCATTTGACATTACATAACAAAACCCAAAATAAATAACATTGTTTAATAATTATTATCTAGGTCCAAGTATCCTAAGTGTGTCTTCATCCAAGCAATCTAACCTATTACACATGTAAAATAAGATTTGATCAACTATTTGCATAGTTGGTGAGAATTTTATACAATTGACATATATATATATATATAAAATAAGAAGTTGCAACAATAGTCTAATAAGAATTGATCTAAATATATATATGTATTTCATAATGTTTGATGATATGATTTTGGAAATTTTACCTTTTCTAACATAATGACACAAAGTCACTAAAGAAAAGCTATTAGTAATACTAAATGTTTTTGGCAATCTCACTTTCAATACAAACAATGACATAAGTCATGTTAATCAAAGGCTACTAGTACTAATGTATTGTATTTGATTATCTCAATAATAAATAACACATAGACATACAAACAAGTAGGCAACACATAGAATTCAAATCTAATTCTATCTTAAACTAAAGTATTGCATCATTGTATTTGTTTCTATCACAATAATAACATGTTTTATATGACACGTGTGACATCCCAAAAATTACAAAAAATGTAAAGAGTGGGTATGAGAAACTCACATGTCAAAGCTTTGTCCACAAATGTTCTTGAATATGAATAGGAGTTCGTGGAGTCATAATTCAACCTATATTGTGGTATGATCTTGTATAAGTCTTAAAGTTTAAGCATGATCTTAACACGTCTATGTTTTCCTAATGGATCTCTTAAAAGGCAAAAACCCTCATTTGAAATTCCTAAACTCCCATTTTATAACTTTAAATAATTATAAAAGAAAGGCTTTATAAATATGATTTGTTTGCTCAAATGTTATGTAGATAATATTTTATTTGTATAAATAAAATATTTCTATAAGTCTTTGTAACATGAATGTTATTATGTTTATCACTTTGATAATAATCTAGATAATATATTATTTAAAATAATCTATAAAATATTATTCTATATTATTATAGTGTGTTTAAGAATATTTAAAAATATTCAAAAATATATGTGTATGTAATTTCAGAAAAAAAAAGAATCTTTAAAAGTTTAGAACTAAGTTTATTGGAGTTTTATTTTAAACAAATAATTTATTTAGTAAAACTTATTATGTTAACAATAATTTTGTTTTGTTTAACACTTTCGAATAGTAAAGTGATAATATTTATTTAAAATAAAATAAATATTATTTTGAAGTTTATACATAATTTCTGAATATTAAAAGTATTCTAAAATTTTATATATATATATATATATTAATATTCTTATGAATCTAAAACAAGAGTTAATTGATTTTATTTGAAATAATAAAATATTATTAGCTTAAAACAAATATTGTTTTTATAAAATAGTTCTAGGTTGTATAAAATAATTTCCTGACTGTATATAATATTTTTATAATTTTTTATTAACTTTCTTACATTTTAAAAATGATTTGAAACATTTATATAATAGATTTTATAAAAATTATGTTTTAAAATTTTATATAATCTTCCATAATGTTTAAAAATATATTTTATAATTTTTGGAATTTTAATAAAATTTTTAAAATGAGTTTGGTATTTTTAATCTATTTATAAATATTTAAATACAATTAAATAGTAAAATAAATAAATTAACTGAAAAATTATTAAATTTTTACTGAAGGTTTAAAATACCATTTTAGATTTTTGATAATTTTTTTAGAATTTTTCGGATTAAAATAAATGTTTAAATAATTAAAATAAAAAATGATAAAAATGGTAAAAACTCGCTGGTGCCGGGTTTAGAACTCGGGTTCATTGGCTCCATGCCCAATTTCCTATGAACTTAGTGTAGCCCATATTTCTGATAATCCCCAAATTGTATAAACCCTAGAAAATCAACCGAATCCAATTAGAGTATTCAAGAGTTTGTGAGACTTAGAAAGTTTAGGGCTTTTGTTCTTCATCATAAACCGGTTCTAATGCAACAAAAATTACCTGAAATGGTTGAGTTTTGATTTATTTCTAGTAAATCTCAGACGTGAGTGTTCTTGAGCCGAGTCCCTGAGTTCCAGTGGGTTAGAGAGAAAAATATGAGTGTGGTTTGATTTGAAATGCCCAAATGAGTAAAAGCCCTATCGTTTTAACACCTAATTTGTTCGAAACGTACAAGTTTGAATGTGGAGTTAATGTTACGATTTCAAGCAATAGATGGTCAAATTAAACGATGGTGTTAATGTGTTTTAATGATCCAGAAACGTTATGAATAGTGTTTGGGTCATGGGGGATCAAAAACCCGTTCGTTTAGGGTCCGAATCGGTCGGTTTCGGTTTTAAAAATTACGTTTTGGCCCTCCATGTTATATAATTGATTATTTACATTAAAACCTTCTTTTAAATTATCATTTTATTTATAAGTTAGTACATAAATTTATAAAGCTTGTCAACCATGGCGTTTAACAAAGTTTTATGAATCTTAATACTTTTTGTAAAGCATTTTTACAAATTTTATAACACTTTGATTAATTTATTTAATACTAATTTAATTATTTATTTGTAAACAAAAATCAAACTTATTAGAATATAAATATAAATATAAATGTATATATATATATATATGTGTGTGTGTCTATATATATATATAATATTTCTCATAAGCAAGATTTAAATTACTCATATGTTTTGTGTGTGTCTATATATATATGAAACTGTTTAAGGTAGGCCCATAAAACTTTTGTTTATTACATCATGACACAATTACATTTCAGAAAACTCTAAATATCACAGTCACCCTTACTTTAGAAAATTTCGTCTCGAAATTTATTTGGAAGAAACTGTTTTGAAAATAGTTAATGGTTTTCATTTTTCATATGATTTATGTTATTTTTAAGCATCCTTGAACTATTAATTTTGAATTTTTTAAGTTATTTGTCAAAATATATACATATTCCCTTACAATGTGCATTGAATCACCAATGTACACTTCATTAGGAAGTTTGTAAGAATTCTTGATTTTCTGCTCATTATATAGTTTCATGAGTTTCTCCACGAAGTGCATTGAGTCACCAATGTACACTTCAGTAGGAAAGTACATAGAGTTTTATTTTAAGAAATTTGTACAATATTGTCTTAGAAGTGCATTGAATCACCAATGTACACTAACAATTAAGACATACGCAGAGATTTATAATTATAAATTTGTTGGTTAATTTACAACACCACTATGCATTATATCAAAATGCTAAATATTCTTTCAAAAATTTTTGAATTTTGAAATAATTTGTAGCTTAGCGAACTCTTGTGATCAGAATTACAATCAACCTTTTTTTTATATATGTTTATCTTTGTTTTAGCAATAGTTCTTAGAATTTGTAATTGAATCCTTTAGCTCCAAAGATTTTATCTTTCACTCTGAATGTTCATGTTCTTAGAAATTCCATTAAAAATATAAAATTGATTATTCCCAATAATGAGAGTTTAGTAATTTAAAAATATTTGGAATCAAAATGGAGGTTTTCACTATAAAAATATCTATTTGAAAACATGGTTTGCTTTTGTTAAATCACATTCGACTTAAGAAACCTTTATTAATGATTTTAATTCAATTATTGGTTCCTCATATTTTGTCATTGCTTTGACATTATTTATATATAGGTTATATATAGGGCAAACCCCACCACATTATCAATACATGATATCTTACCCCAATAAAATCCTATCAGATGTGTTATAATAGTGATTGTTCGTATTTATTTTAATATCTCAAGTTGTTATAATAATGTTTTATTTTAATAAGATCCTATATGATGTGGGCGATGATTAAGTTTTGTTTACAAAATATTCTTGGATTATGGTCATTAATTGTCTTGTAAGTTCTTGAATAAAAGATGTGAAATTATATGGAGATTAGACAGAATGTCTTAGCATGGAACTTGAAACAACATGCTCATGCATACTAAAACATTCCAATTGCTTTGATAAAAGTCAATTGGAAAGCCATATTTGTTTAGCTTCAATGTGTAACTAAAACTAACCAAATCATGCATTGACCATGTTTCACATAATTGTTAAGCGTGACATTCTTATTGACCCAACGTAGGCAAGTGTTAACAAAATGACTTGAGGTATCCATATGCGTAACAAGCCAGAATCACAGGAGGTGTATTTGAAACAATAAATGAGCAATATAATGGTTTAAATCACTTGTGCTATCAGTATCTTATTGTTTTGAGTACGACAACCAAATAAGTACAGTTGCTGCACCAGGAGCATTGTTTGGTAGGCGAATGAATAAATGTGAGATGTGAGTTGTATTAATTTTAATGAAATATTATCTTGTTTGAATAGAAGGATTTTGTTTGAATACAAAGAGTTAGATTATGAACAATATTGGACTTTATGAATTACATAAGTTATATGGTTTTATAGACAACCAATGTGATACTATTTATCACTAAATCTTAAGCATAGTATCCTAATGAGTCATGGAATTGTAATATAGGCTTCTAAAACATGTGACATTATAACTTTTTAGATGTAGTGACAAATCACTAATCATAGTTACAATATAATTAACCTTTAATTAAATTTGTGTATAAAAAAATACACCTCAAACCTTTGTATAAGTAATATTTGATATGATTAACCGCTTTGTCAAAATTATAACCTATTTGGTCAAGCTTTTGATTTTACTCCCAATGTACTGTTAGTGCTTATATATAGGGTATACCGCAGCCAGCCCACCACACCAATCGTACTTTGAAAGCATACCAATTGCCAACCAATACTAACCTAAATTTTAAGTATACATACGTTTGAATAGGAGTTGAATGATTGATTTGATGTTGAATTTATGCCAAGATATAGTGATGAATTCACTTCACAAATCTTTAGGTATATTATTGATTTCTTGAATTATGACCTATACATTGTCCAAAATGAATTGTAACACCATACCTTTGAGATATTGTGTTGTATCACAAATCTTAGGTATGGTATCGTTTTCTTGAATCATATGTGTTAACAAACAAAGAATAAGGAACACCATAACCTTTTAGATATTGTGATGTTTCACCATCATAAATCTTAGATAAGATGTTATTAGCCTTTTGAATCATATATGTTGTCAAGTAAAGGAGAATGACATCATGTCTGTTAACTTTTAATGATGAATCACCTTCAGTAGCCTTTAGTACGATGTCAAAAGATTTGAGGATTTGATGTAAAGTCTTAAAATCATTTGCATTTGAATAAAATCAAAAGGAATGGTATCCAAATTGGTCACCTTTGATTTGACAGAATTTAGTTGCAAGATGTAATTATGCTTTGGCCTATAGGTAAAATATTATCATTAAGAATCCCCAGTAAAGCTAGACAGGTCACTTGTCGAGGATTATGAATCGCTTTCCTAGACAGGAGTCTCAACTACCGATATTCACCCTTCCAGTTAGTACATGGCACCCTAACAAAATAACTCTAACATAATTATAAAACAAAATCAAAATTACATTTTATAAGATGGTATAACTTAGGATTTATAGATGGAATATAATAGACATCAAACCTAGAAAGTCGATGTGTCGTGATTTGTTTAATCATATTGAATGGATAGCAAAATGTGAGTGTGTTAAGATTTGGATACGAATTGGAATTTGAAGAACTATATAATACATAGATTTTGTGACATTGTTATTACCTTAGATATAGTAATAAAATGTTATTACTAATCTTAGATATAATGTCATGGAAATAAAAATCACACATAATAAATCATTTGGACTTCTTTAAATCAATAAGGAATGGTATTCAAAATTTAATACATTTGACATATTAGAATTACATAGTTTTTAAAGTGTTTAGTGTGACATGCTTTGGCCTATAAGTGACAATACTCTCATCGGGAGTCCCTAGGAAAGATAGACTCGTCCCACAGGACACCAAGGGTTTATACGAATATATTTCCTAGACATGAATCCCAACTAGCGGTATTTCACTCTTCCAGTTACTACATATCCACTTATAAACTAAATTCTAGTAGGATTATCTAAACAATTTAGAGTTAAATGCCAAAATGGTCCCTGTGTTTATATAAAAAATGTCATTTTAGTCCTTAAATAAAATTTGTCACCATTTTAATCCTTGGGTTTGAATTTAGTTGCCATATAGTCCTTCGTCTAAATTTTAGTTGCCATTTTAGGGACTATATTGGCAACTAAATTTCAAACACAAGGATTAAAATGGCAAAAAAAATTTAGACGAAGGACTATATTGGCAACTAAAATCAAAGACAAGGATTAAAATGGCAACAAATTTTATTTAGGGACTAAAATGGCATTTTTGATATTAACACAGGGATCATTTTGGCATTTAACTCAAACAATTTATAATACATATAAACATATACGTATCGGATCAACTTTGAGGATTTAATTAGGCATTCTAGCCTCAATGATGTGAATTCTCAATAGTCTATGATGCAGTCGCGTGTTCATGAAGATGAGATAAGAATTAACATGAATATTTTATAAGATAATCTTAAGATAAACAATAACATGTGTCACAATTCCAATTATAGTCTAAGGCATACCTCTTTGGTATTCTTAAACTAAGGAAAAGATATATCACTTATAAGTTATGACATTCCTCTATGGTAATTCCTAAACTACTTTAGGCATATACTAAGGCATTCCTCTATGGTAACAAAATATAACATGAAATATAACACATAAAACAAAATGTAAAATGTAGCACATAAGCATCAAATGAACATATCAAAAGTAATATAAGGTAACTCATATTTGGGGTTAGCTTAGTCATAGTCTAGGCCATCCTTTCTAATAACCTAGATTCCTATAACCAATGAACCGTGATGTTAACATATGTTCAAAACCAATTAACAGTTCAATTATGCAAAACATAGCACCCACGATCAAAAACTTATTAAGGTTCCATTAATTTTCCATATAATTTTGTATTTTTCTTTTAGCTACTTTTCAATACAATATAATCTAATGGACGGCTTCAGCTAGGTCTTTACAAAGCAATATGGCATGTGTGAGACTCAGATTGACTGAAATTTTCATATCCAAATGGATGGCTTCAACTAGGCTACAACCCAATGTTTAGCACATGTATGGAATCAAACTTATTTTAATTTTTTAAATTTCTATATTTGATCTATCTGAAAGGACGACTTGAAAGAGGTTGAAACCCAGTAATATGGCACATGTCACACACAAACCAACGGCAGAATATGTTGGGGCGCGAGTTTGATTATTCATAACTCATGGTGCTTCTTTGTAAGTTTCAATAGTTAATAATCCAATTTCATTCACACATATAATATTATTCAACATCCACATTATTCATAACAAAACCAACAATAATCCAACATCACAATTCAAACCAAAGTAAGTAACATCATTTACTTTTATTAAAACCAGGTCCAAATTGCTTAAGTGTGTCTTCATCCAAGCCACTAACCTGTTACACATGTAAAATAAAGTTTTGTTCAACTATTTGCATACTTGGTGAGATTCTCATACATTTTAATATATGTATATAAGAAATAAGATGAAATAATAGTCTAATAAAAATTGATCTAAATATATATGTATTCCACAATGTTTGATGATTATGATTGTGGCAATTTCACCTTTTATAACAAAATAACATAAAGTCACTAAAGAAAGGCTATTAGTAATACTAAATGTTTTTGGCAATTTCACCTTTAGCATAGACAATGACATATGTCATGTTATTTAAAGGCTACTAGTACTAATGTATTGTATATGATAATCCCCATAATAATAACAGATAGATATACAAACAAGTAGACAACAATAGCATTCAAATCTAATTCTATCTTAAACTAAAGTATTGCATCCTTAATTTTGTTTATGACTCAAGAATAACATGTTTGATAAGACATGTTTAACATCCCAAAAATTCCGAAAGAAATAAAGAGGGAAGTATAAGAAAACTCGCATGCTTTTGCTTTGGAATTATTTAAATAGTGTTAGCGTATGCTTAGGAAGGAACGAATCACCAAATCAAACTAAGTTTATATCAAAGAATATAACTTAGATCTTTCTAAGTATCTATTTATGTTTATCCATATGATCCCTTTCTGATTTGTGTTTTAGAGATAATAGCTTGAAAATGTTTTATAGCTTTTGTGATGAAGTAGAATAATATAATAAATAGAATAATGTTTTTATAATTGTTTTCTAAACATAAAATAATAATTTAAAATTGTTTATATCTTGTTAATATCTTGACATTATGAATTTAGAATAATTAGAAAATGACTTATAAATATTTATAAGTTTAAAACGATTTAAAGAAATGATATCTTTAAATATATATATATATATATATATACATATATGTTTGTTGATAATTTTTAAAAACTATAATTATCTTATCATAAATTTAATCTCAGAATATAAAAATAATTTCCGACTTTTTAGATATTTTTTTATGAATAGTTTTACCTTTTTAAAATTTAGTTAAATATTAAATAGCAGCATTGTAAAATCATAATAAAAATTATTTGAAAATCACCAGAATGTTTAAAAAGTTGATTTATAATTTATAGAATATTTATAGAATTTTTAAAAACATTTTAGTATTTTTTATATTTTTAAAACTATTTAAATTTATTTAAATAGTAAATAATATAATTTAAAGCTGAAAATTTCCAAATTTTTATAGAAAATTAGAAATGCTATTTTAGAATTTAGAGAATTATTTTAGAATTTTTTGAGTTCATTTGGATAGTGTAATAAAAAAATAAAGAAAAAGGAGAAAATCAAAAAACCGCAAATACCTGGATTTGAACCTGGTACCTCATCCCTCAGCCGACGGCCACTTGCTAAATTACATGCAGACAACAAATCGAGACTTCTATTTCAACATATTCGAACTTAAAGTTATGTTACTATTGGTAGGTGATGGGTATGCTTTCAAAGTATTGATGGTGTGGGGGTTGGTGACTGGGTTCGCCCTACATATACCTTATATATAAGCACGAGTAGTACATTGGGAGTAGAATGGAAAGCTTGACCTAGGAACTGGATTCATTTATTCTACATTCATATATAATAACTATTCTTCAGCCAAAAACATTGGGTTGAGTAGATT
>SZYD01002375.1:0-201591 GCA_009363875.1 Mikania micrantha | reverse complement strand
TATTTACTGAAGATTTGCTGCTGTGATTCATCGGTAATGTAGTTGGGGCATATTTCAACCTCTCTCTCATGACATTCTCGATTCTGATCTTCATATCCTCATACATAAATCTACGGTAATAAATTATATTACTTTTCAATTACAACTCAAATAAAACAAGAAGTCTATAAAGGACTAAATGCCACACTTCGTATTGTTAGCAAACGTTAACTACAAATAATTAGGTTAGGTGACGAAGAGACAGATTATTAGGTTTTAAGACATCATGACTTGCCAAAATATTCCTTTTTTTCCAATAAATTTACTGTTTAAATCTTTTATTTTTATATTAAAGGTAAGTAAATGTTCAGACAAAGCCCGACAACATTATTATTAACAAAGGGAATAAAATGTCGTGTACTTATTTAATTATTTTTAAGTTTATATGGCAGATATTTTTGTAAGTTTAGATAGGAATTATTAAATAATTATAAATCAACTTAAATCAGTTTTCATCTTTGACTATGGACAATGTGGATGAACATCATTTATGAATGTTGAAAAATTCATTCGCGATTCCATGGATCTGAATAATTATGCTAATATTTTATAATAATCATTGAGAAAATAAATATTAGAAACTTCTTGATGGTCTAAAATTCTAAATATCAAACGTGAGTTTGGTCCATACATACTTACATATACCAAGGCACCAAGCCTGCCATTTTCTAGACTAACCCACTAATATTTTATGAGTAAATCCTGATCATACATGAATTGTCCGTATATTCATTTGTTGGTTTTCTCTATGTAATATATTAGCAAATGAAATGACTGTTATTGATGGTTAAACCATTGGGTGAAATTAATTCCATTCAAAGAAATTTATCAAATTTCGTTTAGTTTTCGAGGGACTCTGCCACATTGACGCATGTCCGTTGTCTAGCCAATGGAAGCCACCAACCCCTAAGACCTTGCAAGAAGGAGCGGCCTCCATAACTCCCGCTTGGTTCGGAGTTCAGAATTATTAAACGAGCACACACTTCGCACTTCTGAACTCTTTAATGATATTTTTTTAATTATTCACTTAATATATCACATTGTTATTACGTAGTGAGCATTATAAGGCCCGAACCATCATCCTGACCCGGGAAATTTTATGTGCGGTTCTATTCAATTGAAACGTCTAAATATAATAAACCTACTGGAAAATTTTCATGGATCCACCAGTGCAGTCACATGGACTTGTGCTATGTTATAGTGATTTTAGTGTTGTATAGTTCGAAAGAAAATGAAAGAAAATCATGAATTCACTGTCGAGAAACGAAAGAAAGACTTCCATTTTTTATTTTTGTATTTTTGAGTTGAAAAAGATGAGAAAAAAAACGTACAAATTAATAGTTTTGGTTCATATTAAATCACATCAAAATAAATACATGGTTTACATGTCGCTCTTCACGGAGATGCAGACCCAGAAAATTACATGTTAAGAAGAAAAACCAAAATGTAAAAACTAAAAAACATAAACGAAAAAACACTTAATGTCACGTGAAACAATCAAACTATATCACTTTTATTATTGTTTAGATAGTAATATTTAATTAGGAACTAGAAAATAGACCCGCGCGTTGCGGCGGGGTGGCACGTCTAAAACTCACATATTGCAACCTTGTTGTATGAGTAAAGAAACATACCAAGTCACGATTTGTCGGTTATGAATAGTCAAACGTAAATAGAAAACTTTATTTTGCTCTTAAACTGATATCATATGAAGTGGCATGTTTATGAATTTAAGTACGCACATTGTGTATAAGGTCCACAAAAAGACGGATTGGGTTTCCTACAGAAATAAATATATAAAATATATACGAAATTGTGCAGAAAAAAAAAAGCAAAGGATCAGAGACAAACATATGGTACACCGACCTTTCAAATTAAGTAATACTAGTAAGGTTATCCGCGCGTTGCACGGCGTAAAAAATGTATACATATTCGAATTTACATTATCGAACAAAAACATATTATATTTGACTGAACTTGCCTTTGAACAAAATCCACGCCAGAACATAGATCAAATGAAAATGTACATATATTCGCACTAAAATATAGACTAACTAAAACATACATAAAATAAACACGAAAACATATTTTATTTGACCCGAGTCGTTTTCATAAAGAGTTTACATCGAAATATTGAACAAGTTGAATTTATATCTACATGTACATAAAAATAAAAGAGCATTATGTCCAACAAGTTGTGACGTAAACATGGTCTAATAGAAGTAAATGAAAAAAAAATATATGAAAGAAGTAAAAGGGAAAAAAAAGAAACAAAAATGATAAACTCAAAACTTTAGAAACTGAATGAGACCAAAATGGTTAAATATTTAAAACATAAGTGTAAGTTTCGTTATAGATTAAAAAGACCATTATGGCGAAACCGTTATGAAATAGACATATCCTAATGAAAGTAAATGTAAAAAAACTATAAAAGAATTAAAATTAATAATAATAATAATAATAATAATAATAATAATAATAATAATAATAATAATAATAATAATAATAATAATAAAGTGTTATGGCTAATGTGTTACAATATAAACATAACCTAATAAAAATAAATGACAAAAATTATATAAAAAAATAAAACATAAAAGTTTACGCAAATAGACTCTAAGTTGCAACTCAGGACCCAGTAAAGATAAACGAAAAAGATACATAAATAAGCAAAAGAAAAAAAATCTTGGACAGCAAGATTCGAACATGGGCCTGTGAGTTAAAAGAGCAAAGACGTAACCACTAAACCACCGAGAGAAATTTTTTATTGTTTGGAGCTCTATATTTAAATAGAAATTTATGAAGTTGTTTCCTATTGGTCACCAACCTTGGGTTTTAAGTTCTATAATTTATGAAGTTGTTTCCTATTGGTCACCGACCTTGGGTTTTAAGTTATATAGAATGTCATCGAACAAAACTTATATCTCAACTTCTAAAATTAAGTTTTAGAATTTATTTATAAAATTTATAAATGTTACGTTGGTCCAGCTCAAATTTACAAAAAAAGTGGTGTTAAAACTCATTTTTCTAACTTTATAAAAAGTTATTTTGGTCTAGCTCAAATTTATAAAAAAAGCTTATCCCCTAAAGCATGTATAATTTGGCTCTTCGCTAATAACTTTTCTTTATATATATATAGGAGATGGTTCGAATGTTAAACCATTCCTTATTGCGATAACCGAATAACTACATTTAATTACTTTGGGGCCAACATTAAAATAAATCTAAAGGTATATGTTTTTTCTTATTTTTTTTATTAATGTAAGTGAACCCTACATTAATTAAAAAAAAAAGAAAAAACATACACCTTTAAATTTACTTTAGTTTGGCCCCAAAGTAATAAGATGTAGTTATTCGGTTAACGCAATAAGGAATGGTTAACATTTGATCCTCTCCCTATATATATATATATTTGCGAACATATAGTAACTCACTCTTAAACATTAACCAAATAACTTTGTTGGATTTTTTTTAACAACACATCTATAACACTTTCTTTTTTATTAGTGTGCGAAAATTTATCACCGTTTAAAACGTAACATCATTGTAAGTTTGGGTTTAAAATAGTTACAGTGTTGTATGTTAAAAACTTACAAATAAAAAAATATGTTATAAATATGTTACAATAATGTTTAAAACTAAAATCCAAGATTTGGCTTTATCATGACAAATTTCAAGCTATTTTGGTTAATGTTATATGATATATTGATATATTTGATAATTTTCAAAACTATGGACATTGTTACCTTGGTCTCTTCGTACTGAAGCTCAGTTTTTCCATGGCGGTTGGAGCTAAAATACGCCTCTGGTGTCACGACTCATTTCAGGATAATTTTATAAAAGAAACATAATTTGTGTAAACTATGTTTTATCTGTGGGGAGTTTTATAAGATTTAATAATCTTAATTAGTTTATTTGGTGGGTGTGTTTTAATAACGCTTGGGGTCATGACAAATTTCAAGCTATTTTGGTTAATGTTATATGATATATTGATATATTTGATAATTTTCAAAACTATGGACATTGTTACCTTGGTCTCTTCGTACTGAAGCTCAGTTTTTCCATGGCGGTTGGAGCTAAAATACGCCTCTGGTGTCACGACTCATTTCAGGATAATTTTATAAAAGAAACATAATTTGTGTAAACTATGTTTTATCTGTGGGGAGTTTTATAAGATTTAATAATCTTAATTAGTTTATTTGGTGGGTGTGTTTTAATAACGCTTGGGGTATTAGAGTTAACTAGTAACTAACTTGATTAGGTTGGTTCAGTGAGTTAACTAAGTTAGTATAAAGTAGTAAAAGTTGGGAAGGACCAAAATTGTCATATCTCCATAGTTGAGATATGGAGATAAATCTTTGACTTTGGTCAAAGACCCACACTTTTGTGTGGTGTATGTATGTGACGTTCAAGAGAAGGGAAGAAGGAGAAAACCCTAAAACACGAGATTGATCAAATTGGAGCTTGAATCATGGGTAGATCTTAAATACAAGAGTAGATTGGTGTTCTTCTAACATTCTACTACACCTAGGTAAGTGATTTTATTTGTTTTGGTGCAAATTTACGTGGGTCTTCCATGTGGTGTGGGTTTGATGGGTCAAAATCCGAAATTGGAGGTTTAGATGGTGTTATATGTTGTAAATCATCATGTAGATCATCTAAGAACAACCTTTTGGTCATTTTATGGAGTTTGACAAAGTTAGATGAAATTGGTGTTCTTATGGTTCATGAAGAAGATGAACTAGGAGGTTTAAAATGAGTGTTGGATAATGGCTTAGATGATAACATGATGATTTCTAACATTTAAAGTCGAAAAACAATGGTGAATTGTGGTGATATTTGGAGTTGGATGATTAGAAACCTACATGGGGGATCAATGGGGTTTGGATGTAGTTGACTTGTGTAGGTGAAATTCCTGCACACAAGTTGTTTGATGAAATGTCAACAACTTGATTTTTTACCTAATAATGTGTTCAAAGGGATGGGTGAGGTTAATTGATTGTTATGATCACAAAAGGTGAAAATTTTGTGATTAGGGGGTAATTTGACTATAACCTAGGTGTAATTGGTGATGATAGTCAATTGGATGAAATTTGACTAGTTATAGTCAAATCTTGTATTGAACCTATTAGTTGTGATAATAGGAAACGATAGTGGGAGAAGATTTTAGTGGTGGATCACTTGTTGGGACAAGGTGATGGTGGTGAAAGCCAAGGATTGAGTCAAAGACCGGAAAAGGCCAAGTTGACTTTGGTGAAGATCCTACGGGCTAAGGTGAGTAACCTACTCACTAATTATGCAACCATAAATCATATTAGTGTTGCTATGGGGGTGTTTAAAGTTGACTAATTGGTGAATACTAGGTGTGTGTAGCATAAAAACAATGTATGTAGAAAATGCATTGATATGCTAGAATTTGATGAATTGATTTTGAATTGGTGTTTGGAGATTTAATTGGTGCATATTGTGTATATGGGTGTATATATAATTGAATTGGTGTTCAACTTGGCAATGTATTAGGAATATGCGTTGTTAAGTTAGTATATGTATATAATACCACATATAGTGGCAATTGGAGTGTTTGACTTAGTTGTTGGTCAAATGGTGATTAAAATGGTGTATAATTGATGTATGTATGAATTTGGATGTTTGGTGATTAAAATGGTGTATAATTGATGTATGTATGAATTTGGGTGTTTGGTGATTAAAATGGTGTATAATTTGTGTATGTATGAATTTGGGTGTTTGGTGATTAAATTAGTGAATTGGTGTTTGTATATTGGGTGTGTAACAATAACATGCAATAGGTGTTATATTTTCTTAGTTATTGTAATGGAGTTAGTTTAAAAAGTGGTGTGGTGAAAAAAGAATGATTCACAAGGGATGTGAACTTCTTATTAGAAGTTTGACTGAAAATAGTCAAACAATTCGAATTGGTGTTTGTGTGTTGTTGTTTGTGAATAACGTGCAATATGTGTTACATTCGCTTAGTTATTGTAAATTTGTATGTTTACCATTGGTGAGGAGAAATGAGAATGATTCACAAGTGATGTAAACTTCATATTTGAAGTTTGACTAAGATGGGTCAAACAATGCACAAGTGGTGGGAATTTGGAGATGGGTTGATTCACAAGTGGTGTGAACTTCCCATGATGAATTTTATGGTGTTTAGGTAAATCACAAGTGGTGTGATTACCTACCTTGAAAATCCTTGGTGAAAAAGGATGTCTCAAGGAAATGGTGTGAAATTTGACTTTTACTTGGTGATTGTATGTTCTAACATTTTATTGGTGTTTTGAAGTGTTATGAATATGATTTTCATGTGTTGAGTATATTGTGGTGGTTGTACAATTTGAAATCCTTGGTGATAAGGAATGAGGGAAGAGAACAAAGAAGATATATGTATGTGGTAGCAGTTTCGACATGGTCATGTTCCCTGGAACACGCCCATGTCATATCTGCACATCAGAATCTGGAAACCTTCTGACATGGCCATGTTCTCTCGGAACTCGGCCGTGTTGCATCTGTATCTCTGAAAATGTCATAAATTGACATATTTCAGCTTTGACTCGCATTCCATTGGTAAATCCAATTGGTTTGGGCATGGAAGGGAGATTTAAGGTGTTTGGGTGAAAACGACCCGTTAGTAAATCGTTTTGCGGTCGGGTCGAATAATATTACCAAATTATAATTTGGGGGATTTTGGTATTGTATCCATATGGTATTATGGAATACACTTGGAGAAATTGCGGGGTGATCTTACTTAGTTCTAACGAACTAATGGTGATTCACATGTTGTGACTATGGGGTGATCTCACTTAGTTGTGACTATGCGAGCGATACCGTTGCCTGAAGTGCGGCCGACATGGCCACATGGCCAAAGATTGCAGATCAAAGTTTCCTGTCAACAACAACAACCCCAACCACAACCAGAACCACAACAACAACAATCAAAACACTCCCAGAGGGTGTTATGAATGTGGCAAGCCGGGGCACATGAGGAGGGATTGCCCTCAGCTGAAGAAGGCCGGAGGAGGAGCGGCCAAGGATCGAGCTTTTGTGATTGGCTCGGGGGAAGCCAAGGATGACCCGAACATCGTGACCGGTACGTTTCTTTTAAATAATGTCTACGCTAGCATATTATTTGATACTGGTGCCGATAGGAGCTTTATATCTAGTGAGTTTAGTAAATTGCTAGACATTACCCCGACACCACTAGACTATAATATACTGTAGAGTTAGCCAACGGCAAGCTGATTGAAACACAACACGTCTTTCGAGGATGCGTCATGGTGTTGGCGGATCACGAACTCGAAATTGACTTGATGCCGGTGACTCTCGGAAGCTTTGATGTAGTCGTTGGAATGGATTGGTTATCCGCTAACCAAGCCGAGATTGTATGCAACGAGAAGATCGTACGAGTGACGTTGCAGAACGGTGAACAGATCTCGATTCAGGGGGAAAGGCGGGGAGTACCACTGAACATCATGTCATGCATGAAGGCGAATAAGTATCTACAAAAGGGATACACTGCTATAGTAGCCCTTATCGCAGAGCAACCGAAGAAAGAAAGGAAGATTGAGGACATCGCCGTAGTCCGCGATTTTCCCGAAGTGTTTCCCGAGGATCTACCTGGACTACCTCCGAAACGACAAGTCGAGTTTCAGATAGACCTCACACCAGGAGCAGCACCGATTGCTAAAGCTCCATACCGACTAGCACCGACTGAGATGCAAGAACTGTCTAATCAGTTGCAGGAACTGTTAGACAAAGGGTTTATCAGACCGAGCTTCTCACCTTGGGGAGCACCGGTCTTGTTTGTAAAGAAGAAAGACAGATCATTCCGAATGTGTATCGACTACAAAGAGCTGAACAAGGTGACGATCAAGAATCGATACCCGTTGCCACGAATAGACGATCTGTTTGACCAGTTGCAAGGGTCAAGCTACTATTCAAAGATCGATTTAAGATCAGGTTACCATCAACTAAGGATACAGGAAAATGATATTCCTAAGACAGCCTTCAGAACCCGATATGGACACTATGAATTCTTGGTTATGCCCTTCGGACTAACCAACGCACCCGCAGTATTCATGGACCTCATGAATAGAGTGTGCAAACCTTATCTCGATAAATTCGTAATAGTGTTCATTGACGACATTCTGATTTATTCAAAGAATCGAGAAGAACATGCTGAACATCTAAGACTAGTCTTGGAATTATTGAAGGAAGAACAACTGTACGCGAAGTTTTCAAAGTGCGACTTTTGGATTCGCAAAGTCCAATTTCTTGGACACGTGGTTAATGAGCAAGGGATACACGTAGACCCAGCCAAGATTGAAGCTATCAAGAACTGGGAAGCACCCAAAACGCCGACTGAGGTGCGACAATTCCTAGGTCTGGACGGGTACTACCGGAGATTCATTGAAGGATTTTCAAAGATTGCTCAATCACTGACATCCCTGACCCATAAAGACAAGAAGTTTGACTGGGGAGACAAACAGGAAACTGCTTTCAACTTGTTGAAGCAGAAACTATGTACTGCACCCATCCTATCCCTACCGGAAGGATGCGATGATTTCGTGGTGTATTGCGACGCCTCGAAACAAGGACTCGGTTGTGTGCTGATGCAACGCGAGAAGGTCATCGCATACGCATCACGACAACTGAAGGTGCATGAGAAGAACTACACGACTCATGACCTTGAGTTGGGAGCCGTAGTATTTGCCTTGAAGATCTGGCGACACTACTTGTATGGCACGAAATGCACTATCTTTACCGATCATAAGATTCTACAACACATATTCGACCAGAAAGAGTTGAACATGAGACAACGAAGATGGGTTGAACTCATAGGCGATTATGATTGCGCTATCAAGTACCATCCCGGTAAAGCAAACGTAGTGGCTGACGCGTTGAGTCGGAAGGAAACAACCAAACGCGTGCGTGCGCTACAACTCACAATTCATTCTGAGCTACCAAATCAAATCCGACACGCACAGCAAGAAGCTCTGAAAACAGAGAACCTCTCTCATGAAGCCATGCGTGGCATGGATAAGCAAATAAAAGCAAAAGATGACGGAGCTTACTACTTAATGGATAGAATTTGGATTCCACACTACGGGGGACTAAGAGAAGTAGTGATGGACGAAGCTCACAAGAGCCGGTATCCGTACATCCGGGCTCTGACAAGATGTATCACGACCTGAAGACAACCTCCTGGTGGCCGAACATGAAAGCCGAAATAGCAACTTACGTGAGTAAGTGTCTAACGTGCTCAAAGGTCAAGGTTGAGTACCAAAAGGCATCAGGGTTACTTCAACAACCAGAACTACCAATGTGGAAATGGGAGCAGATTTCCATGGACTTCATAACTAAACTGCCTAGGACGGCAAGTGGTTGCGATACCATCTGGGTTATCGTAGACCGACTGACAAAGTCCGCACATTTCCTACCCATCAAGGAAACCGACAAACTAGACAAACTCACTCGGATTTACCTGAAGGAAGTGGTCACTCGACATGGAGTGCCAATCTCGATAATCTCTGATCGCTACAGTCGCTTTACGTCGCATTTCTGGAAGTCTTTGCATAAGGCTTTGGGCACGAGATTGGACATGAGTACTGCTTACCACCCGCAGACTGATGGGCAGAGTGAACGCACCATACAGACACTAGAGGACATGTTTCGGGCATGTGTTATTGACTTTGGGAGTAGCTGGGAAACTCATCTACCATTAGTTGAGTTTTCATATAATAACAGCTACCACTCTAGCATCCAAGCTGCACCATTCGAGGCACTTTACGGACGTAAGTGTCGATCACCTATTTGCTGGGCGGAAGTTGGAGACAGCCAACTGACCGGTCCAGAACTGGTGCACGAAACGACTGAAAAGATCGTGCAAATACGCAAACAAATGCCAGCAGCTCGGGACAGACAGAAAAGCTATGCTGATAAACGACGCAAACCGTTGGAGTTCCAAGTAGGGGACAGAGTGTTACTCAAGGTCTCACCTTGGAAGGGAGTCATACGGTTTGGCAAACGAGGCAAGTTAAACCCTCGTTACATTGGACCTTTCGAGATTACTAAACGAATAGGCCCTGTGGCCTACGAGTTAAACCTGCCAGACGAGCTGAGCAGCGTGCACAACGTGTTTCACATCTCGAATCTCAAAAAGTGCCTGTCTGATGAGACACTTGTTATTCCCCTCGAGGAAATTCAGATCGACGAACAATTGAACTTCGTTGAAGAACCGGTTGAAATTATGGACCGGGAAACCAAGAAGCTCAAACTCAGCAAAATATCAATAGTAAAGGTGCGATGGAATTCGCGACGAGGACCGGAATTCACGTGGGAACGCGAAGACCGGATGAAACAAAAGTACCCACACCTGTTCGCGGAACAGACAAACACTGTCAACACAAGTTGAATTTCGGGACGAAATTCTTTCTAACATGGGGAGGATGTGACACCCCGTAATTTCCAGGTCAACTTTTCATTTATTTAAATGTTTATTTAAATGCCTTATGTACACGTGGCACTAGAATTAGTTTAATTTAGTGTGACACGTGGCACGACAGTACGAACATTGAGACACGACAGCATAATTCGATGAATTATCGGCAAACAGCACACACGTGTCAAAACACACGAACGTTGGTGAACATCACAACACTTGAGCACAGAAGCACCTCACAAGTCAATTATGGCTAGTAATTGACTATTAGAGTCCAAACGACGCTCGAACGATGTTCTACAGTCGAGAAACGGGCAAGAATGGACCCAGAACATCAAAACAAGCTTATTGGGCCAGGCGGTACGCCTGACCCGAGGCCTTCACCTCAGGCGATGCGCGCGGATGAGGAATATGGCGCCTCATCCATTCCACCCGCGCGTAACGCCTGGCGTCAATGACACACGTTGTAGTCGACTCCAGATGCCATTGCAAGAGTTTCTCTTCCCAAACACTTCTGTTACATGCAAAACACACATAAAGGAAGCCATTGAAGCCATTGTTGAAGTCCTTGAAGCTTTGGAAGTTTGAAAGAAGACATTGGGAGCTTGACACCATCACCTCTGCTCGAATCAGAGTTCCAGGAGCCTATAGAAGCTGCTAATATCAACATTTCTCAGTTCTTGAGCCTTTGAGGTAGTTCTTGTGACTAAAACACTCATTTACACATCACTACACACACATGCAAGTGTTAAATCACACATGCAAGCTCACTAGACTCACATGCACGAATTTCTTGTGGTTTGAATCTGGTTTTGTTGATAAATCTGCTGTAGATGATGATCTATGATGATAATATGATGAAATGTGATGATCTATGATGTTGTGTATGTGTAGATTTCATAGTTTGGTCATTATCAAATGAAAAACCCACATGCATGTATGATCCATGGCATGTGGGATGATTTTTAATATTTAGATATACTTCTTGATGATATTGGATGATGATTTCATGACTAGATGATGTTGAAATGGTCAAAAATGGCTTATTGATGATTATTTCCATTTTTAGTAACTTTTTGTTTGTGAAATGGTGAAATAGATAAGATGATGAGCATGCATGTATCTAGATATGTTGTTTAAATGTATTTAGGATGATTTGAATACTTAGAATGTGATTTTGATGATGATTCATGGTCATTTTCAACAAAGTTACTATATTTAGTAACTTTTCGGGTCAAGGTCTTGATAAATGATGATTTGGATCATGTCGACATGTTTAGATGATAGTAAATGGTTTATTATGATGAATGGTGATATGAAAATGGTTTAGAAATGTTAGAATGGTCATTTCTAGGCAAAACTACAAAGTTACTATTTATAGTAACTTTATTTTTACAAAAACCGACTCATGGACATTTTGTATGATTTGAGCATGCTAAATGACTTAAAGAAATGCCTTACTGATGAAACTCTTATCATACCGATTGAAGAAATTCAATTGGATGAACACTTACGTTTTGTTGAGGAACCGTTAGAAATCATGGATCGCAAGGTTAAACAACTAAGGCGAAGTCGTATTCCTATTGTCAAAGTGCGTTGGAACTCAAGGCGCGGACCCGAGTTTACTTGGGAACGCGAAGACCACATGAGAAACAAATATCCCCAACTGTTCACAGAGGAAGCTGTACCCGATAGCAATCCTTAAATTTCGGGACGAAATTTCTCTAACAAGGGGAGACTGTAACAACTGTGCCGGAACCGTCGCCGGAACAGCGAACGGAACAGTAACGACACAGTAACTCAGGTACAAACTATGCAAACTACTATTGAACTGTCGAATACGTAATGCTAAACAGTAAACTATTATGCTAGTGTTTCTGAAATCTGATTAAACGTAACAGTTTAACTGTCAGAAACACATCAGACAACACGGAACGGTGATACTAATGATTGTTGATGTACTATGATGTGTAAACGTATGCGAGGTTAAACAAAATGAAACGATAATGGTTATTGTTACGGGATGCTAAACCGACGAGTTATTCGTATAGGTGACGATCTGTACGAATGATTCTGATAGTTTAACGTTCTGAGATAATAACTGAAATGTAGAAAACAAAAGTCGGAAAGCAAAATCATCGTCGTGTTCGTTTGAATGACGATTCGAACAAATACGCGCGATGGTGACGCGTTCTGACGAAACGATAACGAAAACGATAAAAGATACGAACGATCATAAATTCAAAGAAATAAGATATTTCTTATTTTACAATTTTGAAACTCATCATTTAATAAATTAAATTACACTATTTTAAGAAAATCGCGAATAAATGCAATTAACGCGTAATAATGCGAAATTCGTCAAATAAATTATATAAACGTTATTTAAATTAATCTTAACTAAATAAATAGATATTGTGATATTTAGAAAAAAAAACATTTGTAAATTTTAACGAATATAAAATAATTCTTTTATTTTATTTAAGAAGAACGCGCGTAAATTCCGGAAACGTAACGAAATCGCGAAACGAGCTACAAAAACGAACCCGAACTCACTCGGGGTATAAATACCCCCAGTGAGTCCAACCAACACATTTTCTTTCTTCTCCTTCTCTCTAAAAACCCTAATTCCCGGTTTTAGCCACCACCACCATTGTTGAACTTCCACCAAGCATATCTCACTCGTTTTTCATCCGTTTTGAGTGATTCTTTCGCCCACACGAAGCTCTCATCACCTTCTACGTGAAAGTACAGCAGATCTAGAAAGAAAACCACTGTAAATCGAGGTATTTAGCTGTGAAAACTTCGAATTTTAGGGTTTCTCTACCCTCGGTCGCCCATCAGCTCTAACCGGTCAAAAACCCTCCACTCGAGCCTTATGACCACTGGAAACAGTCCCAAACTACTCCCTTCTTGAGCCACTGGTGAGTCTAACCGTGAGGACTAGGCTAGCCGACTACCCTTGTGTCGAATGAGAGATCTCCAGCTGGCCGAATGGCTAAGCTCCGAAGGAGCCTGGTCGAATGGCCCCTCCTTTCGGCTCTCACCTATTCGCCACTCTTCTCATTCGCCAGCCATCTCCCCCATTCGAGCCTTCCTATTCGACTGAACCTCCTTCGCCAGAACCACCTACATTCGCTGGCCAAGCCATGCGGCTCCTCATTCGCAGGCTCTCATTCGACCACCTCCACCCATTCGACCATACTGATGTTATACGACCAAATGATGTAGCTGGCCCACCATGTCATTTTACTGCCGTCATCTTCTTCACATGTTAACTTACTGGTTATCATCAATAGGCCTTAATTAGTTAATGGGTTGAGAAACTAGTTGGCCCAGTCTTGAGGCCCAATATACCTATAAGGTTTTCTGATTGATCAAGGCAACTGTAATGTGTTAACAAATAAATCAAGCAGGCCACTAGCACTTTACTGGCCCAATAACAAGTAAACCGGCCCAACAGAAAGAAACAGGCCCAACAGCCTAACTATGCAATCGGTTCCAACCCATCAACAAATCAGTTAACTACGGCCCAATTCAGTTCTTTGATTCATTTCAATTAATTGTATAGCAACTCCTCCTTTGTGTTGGGCCATCATTTAAACTATTGAATTAAAAGACTAGGTGGCTTAGATAAATACCATCAAATTAGCCTTATGTAAATCATTAGGCCCACATAACCTTCGGCCCATCTGGAGGTCCAACATAGACTTTTAACCCACAACTAGTTCAAGCACCATGTTAGGCCAAGAAACTATCATGGATTCACAGTTTGGCTCAAGGCCCACTATTATGGCCCAATCTCAATATTCTGGCCCACAATTGTTTCGGCCCAAGTAAGCGAGGCCCAGCTTGGCCCATGACCCGTCTTAGTGAAGGCCCGAGACAAAATCTATGGGGCCCAGCAGGATTAGCCCGAGGCCCATTGAGTTTGACCCAAGGCCTACTTTTAAGGCCCATGGCCTAACTTTTGGGGATATTATATAAGTAACTTGGCAAATGGTTTACCCTTGGCTTAAATGGGGTTCCTTGTCACTCATTTCCACCTTAAGTCCAATATTCCTTAGTGGGCCCACCTCTAGCCCAACAATGCCCTCGCGGCCCAACGAAAGCCCAACAATTGAATTGGTCACATGGTTCGGTCCACATCTCACTTTAGGCTCACATGGGTTTAACATATTTCTCAAGCTCAAACATTTATGTGTCAAGGGAATATTATCTAATTAATGCATAATTATGTAAACACTGTTCAAAGCTACAAGATAGTGACTCATAATGAGATCTATTTAAAACAAGTGTACAGGACCGAACTGGAATCGTGACCAAGCCTTAAGGGTACTAGCCAACTTTAGGGCTAACAACTACCCATACACACACAAAACCTTATAAACTTATACTCACTAATTATGAACAACGTGAAATCGATACAGGACCGTGAAAACAATATCAATTACAACAAAGAGCGCGTGCATTCTTGTTTGAGACTAAGTCAACTACCACTACTACAAGGTGAGTTCATTGTCCCTTTTTAAACTATTTTTGGTTTTTAACTCGGGACTGAGAAGCATGTTATTCAATTTAAAACAAATGTTTTAAATTTAACAAAATGCTTTTACACTATGAATTATGCCAAGTGCTAAAGGCATAAGATGCTATTTAAACTAAATGCTATTTGATTATGCCAAGTGCTAAAGGCATAATACTTTATTTAAACTAAATGCTATTTGATTATGCCAAGTGCTAAAGGCATAATACTCTGTCTAAACTAAATGCTATTTGATTATGCCAAGTGCTAAAGGCATAATACTTTATTTAAACTAAATGCTATTTGATTATGCCAAGTGCTAAAGGCATAATACTCTGTCTAAACTAAATGCTATTTGATTATGCCAAGTGCTAAAGGCATAAGCTATTTGCAAATACTAAAGCTATGTGTTAATACCAAGTGCTAAGGGTATTTACTATCTGATGATACTATTGTGGATGCTAATGCTATGAGTCATGATAAACATTAAGACTACTGGGGGAAACTAACTGCTAATACTACAGGTTATGCTTAATACAAATGCTATGAGACTGTACTAATTGTTAATGCTATGGGTTCATGCTAGAAACTAATGAAAACTCTAGATGCTAATGATTCTATAATGCTATGGGAATTCTAAATACAATCCTACATACATACACATTAAACTCTTAAATGCTATGGATACTATAAACTCTTGAATGCTATGTGATTGCCATGCTCAAACAACGGTTTGGCCTCTCAGTGCTTGCCTTACCGGTTGTAAAGCTAGTTCTTGTGCACAAGTTACGTAAATGCTGGACTCTTGTATGCTAAAACTATAGGCTATGGAAGAACAATAGTTGGTCTCTCAGTGCTTGCCTTCAGGTGTTCTCCTAGCCGGGACTTGAAGAACAATAGTTGGTCTCTCAGTGCTTGCCTTCATGTGTTCTTCATAGTCTTATCGAGGAAATGGACTGATGGCCTCTCAGTGCTTGCCATGCAATGTTTCCCACATCTATTTACCTGGGATGTCAGTAACTAGGACGATATGGTGATCCTTAGTCGACTTTGTGTTGACCTGGAAACCCTCTATCTCCCCCTGAGTTGCTAAACATACCTGGGGCCGGTTTGGATTAACATGGGATTCCTTCGGGCATCTGGTTATCCATACCGGTATCTATCAGGCTAAACTCGAGTAAACTATCGGTGATTGGGATAAACATACAAACACAGGAGTTAAACTATGATGGGAAAACTATACGGATGGGTAGGTAAAAGGCTTAATTATCATTAATAACAGTGTCATATGCTGATTAGTATGTGGTGGGATAGCGTCTGGGCTTGACCCTTTCAGGATTCCCTATATATAAGCATACCGATTGGGGTATTACATGTGGAGTTAATGAGGTTAAGGTTTTACCTACGGGCGTTTTGATGAAACTATTTAAACTTACAAACTACATGAACTCACCAACCATTGTGTTGACTTTGTTTTCTTACATGCTTTCTCAGGTGACGCACAGGTTTAATCATATGCTTTTGGATTGCATGCTAGGCGGCCTAGTTAGAGGACCTAGTGATTTTGGAAAGCACATCTTTTGTAAATCATACGAATCGTTCTTGGATGTCTTGTACAGTTACAAGATAGAAAACATTGATTCTTTTGTTAGGTTTACCGAGTTAAATTATCAAACATTAACAGTGTAATTTAACTTTGTAATCCTATTCATATGCTTTATTGTGCTTTAGTGATTCTTAACATTGATGCTATGTAACAATCTGATCAACCCGATTATCACACCCGATATCGCGCCCCGGGAACCTTCCGCCCGACGGGGACTCCGATCCAACCCCGCCGGCCCGGGGTGTGACAATATTATTGCTTATATTGAATTATAGTTTACTAACTTGAGACTTACAGGGATGGCCAACAACGAAGACACCAACAGGAGCTCGAGCAGACGCTCGGCGACTGATGACTTGACTGAGAGCCGCCGACGAGTCCATGACATTGTGGCGCAGGTAGACGCCGAGATGGACAGGCGAGCTAGGGACGCAGCACGAGCCCGACACTGGGGATGGTTACCCACGATGATACAGGAGTGGATTATCAGGGAGAGAGTACCTCCATACCGTTTCCCTGGCGATACCACTCCAGCCGTCGATTGCCACCACTCGGAGTACTACTAGAGCAGGCCTTCGTGGCCCACGTTGCTTGCACCCGGCGAGAGATTTGGAGGAGTGGCGAGCTATCCGATGAGGTTCGAGTTCTTCGCGAGAAGAACGATCGCCTGGAAAGGCGAAACGATCGACTGGAGGAGCGAAACGATCGACTGGAGGAGCAAGTGTCAAACTTTGGATTTGTAAACGCATATAGAGGTGTTCTATATGACCTTGAGCTGTGATTCTGGACACGTCACATCCACGTGGACCTACGCCACGAGTGGGAATTTGGGGGTGTGACAGTGTGTGGTTTTATAGGCGGCTCTTTGAATTCGAAAATATGAATCCGTAGTATCCGAAATCCAAAAATTTTAGATATCCAAAAATTCGGATTCAGAAACATATTTTGAAAATTTTCGGATAGTTTGGATATCCGAAATAGTTTTCTTTTCGGATATTTTGGATAATTTTCGGATATTTGGATAATTTTCTAGATATTCTGGATAGTTTTTCGGATATCCGGATAATTTTTCGGATATTCACATAATTTTTGGAAATCTGGAATATATATTTTTTTAAAATTTATACTTTTTTTCCTAAATTTGGATATCCGCATCCGTATCCGAAATTTAGTTTTTCAGATATCCAATACACTACATATAAAAAAAACAATCTAGTAAAGATTGTCGGTGCCTCTGTGCATTGTCGCTAACCCGAGCAACCCAACGCTATAAAATCACAAATTTCAAGATACGAGTTACCGTATGTATGCTGCCTAAATAAATAGATTTTAGTTATTAAATGCTAGCTGGGAACTTACAACCTAAATACACCAGTCCAATTGAAGGAAACACCATCGTTTGTCGTAGTTTTCTTCCTAAAATCCTTCGAGTCTCTCAGAGTTTTTTTCAAGCTTCGTCAATACACATTGGTAAGAGATAAAATGTTTATAAAATAACTCGCTTACATGAAGGCTTTCATCAAAGACAAAGCGATGAGAATTCCCTTTCTAGGCGGCCCACATGCCTCATTGTAAATGTTTTAACTGATTATTAATTGTTTAATTTTAGAGTTTATAGATTTTAGAAGAGAATAAGATAAAATGATATATTTTCAATTCAGAATACGACTCCTAGTCAAATTTTAAACAAATTATTGAGATTGTGACTATTTATTTTGTTGATAATTTTTCACATCCTAAAATAAAGATGTCATTTTCATAAAATTTTAAGTTACTCATACACTTATCATTTTTATTTTAATATCTAACGACTGCATACATCTTGTATATGTTAATACCATAAATGTAAAAGGCCTACTAACACACACTTTGCGAACTAACTAGACTTCTCCTGTAACATAATGTGATGCGTATAATTCCCCCAGCTACACAATATGTGACGTATATAAAATTCATACACTGAAATTCTTTTGGTATTTACTGGCGACTAGGCTATATGTGACATATATAAATATTCATCACGTGCATTTTTTTTAATAAATTTGGTGAGTTTTTTTTTTACATATAAAAGCTATATGTGTACAATAGTTCTATACAACTTGTACTAAACATAGCTTTCTTTGTTTAACAATCTTTTTAAAACATTTATCAAAAGCTAACATATAATTTTATAACGGGCTGTATTTTAGCAACAAGATTGTTCGATACATATACATTAAAATAACTGATAATTTTAACTAACAAAGTAGAGATAAATTATGAAAGGTGTCAAGTTACATAGAGTTATCTATAATATGGTTAAGTTTCTAACAAAATCTATATCCAGCTTAAGCTAATGCTAGACATCGATAAATTTAAACAGATCAAACATGAAAAACAAATATTATAACCAAGTATATGTAAAGGTAACAATTCATTTTTATATCATTTCAAAATCTCAATATGAAGAGTTTTTTAAGTGATGAGAGACAGCACTATTGATTTGATATTTGGTACTAATGCATTAAAAATTTTCTACAAATAATATAAAAGATGAATAATTCATAGTACGAGAGTAGCTCCACCACATAAAATAAATGCCAGACATGTTGATATAATGATGGTCTTGATTGACATCCTTCCTTTATCACTCCTTAGTATCATAGCTTCATATATCGGCAAACTATTCAACACGCCGAAACTTGAAATAAACAGTTGCACCGACAAATTTTCCAAACTCCAATCATTCAACACTCGTATCAACCCTATAATCAACGCAATTAGGTTGACAATTGATACGGTTGTAAAAGGTACAAACATCGGGGAGTGAATCCCAAAGTCCATAAGACCTTGATCATATATCTTGCTTTTTTCACTATCTTGCACTTTACTTGTCACATTAAATCCTTGTATAGCTATCCCTAAATGTTCGATTATGTACTCAACGAGTGCAAACGGGCTGGTTGAGAGTCCTCTTATTAGCCACATTCTTTGATCATTCCACCATCTCTTGTAGGTGCTATCAAATAATATGAAATCGTAACAATCGTGACCATAGGCCCCGATAAATAAGAAAACATACAAAAAGAACCATGGATCTGTCACCTGTAACGAACAAAAGTTAATGGGCTCAACAATGTACGAAAACCTAACCTTGTTAAATCATAACAAGAACAAGCTCTAACGAGTTTAATCTTAACGCATAATATGAAATAATGTTATTAATGATTAAATTAATACCTTTGGGAAGATGTAAACTTCATTCAAAAGGGCAATTTGAGGGAGGAAAGAGTATATTGTGATTGGAATTGATAGAAAGGGCCAAAAAACATATTGTGCATAACATAAACACATAAAAAAGCCCATGTATCTAGCTCCATAGCCCACCGGGTTGTATTTTGAAAAGAAAACCTCAAGAACTCCAATAGCCCATCTCTTAGTTTGACTTACCACATCTATGAGAGATATAGGAGTATCACCTAAAAAAGCTGGTCTCCTTGGGTGGCAATAAATTGACTCCCACCCTTCACATTGCAATTGAAATCCTGTGAAATAGTCCTCCACAAGTGACCCATATCGAAAGCCAAACTGCATGTAAACAAATAAAATCAATCAATCATCATTTTATATTAAATGGTGAACGCCACCATTAAGCGCCCCTCACCGACCGGTCTCACGGCTAACATGAGGGGGGTAAATTGCGTGACTTAGAAAAAATTGGGTAGTGACAAGCTTTAAACCCTAGACCTTAATTACATATTTCCACTTCCTTATCACAGGGCCACCATCGCGGGGACACCATAATTTTCTATTACGTGACATGTATGAAAGATATTTTTTACCAAGTATTGGTAAGATACAATGTTGATTGAATACCATTGGTATCAGTATCATTTTTTATGTTTTTTGCATTGGTAAACCTCTATTTCGGCGTTTTCAATGGTAACAAATCGATTTGACAAAATCATATGATTTTCGGTTTATACTTTCATTGTTTTTGTTATTGAAGTTTTTTGGTATGATACGATACAGATCTCACCCCTTAATGACATAAACACATATATAATAAACAAGATCAAGTTTGGGTTGGGCCTCACATGGAATCCCCACTTGGTGTTGTTTTCATAGTTGCATTGAGCTACATGATGGGCCAATTCTAAGACTGACTGTGCGGTAATGGGCTTTTCCACCACACTATCTGGGCCAAGTTGTTGTATTTCTGGTGGCACCATTGACGTGGGCCTGCCAAAGAAAACCCGACGGCGAAAGAAGCATCCGCTTCCAACATAAGATGTGCCTTGTAAACCGTCCATCCCGACCGGGTTTATTACAAATAAACGTAAGACCTCGCCACCATAAATGTCATCTTTGTTGAGACCATGATATCGCTGAGGATATTGAACGTATCCTAATCTGGGTCGAGCTAACGGATCAGAAATAAAACACAATGTCCTCTTAACTGTTAGAGGATCGTTAGAGTACATGTCGCAATCCTGAGTAAGAACTATAGGAGCATTGGTCATAACACTTGATACTCGGAGCTACAAAACAAATAAAACTAAGATTATTAAACATGATATATTTTTATTTGTTTATCGCGCATAAATTTAGGGTTTATGAGAGTAATAAATGGATGTGTGAGTAAAAGATGGTAAAAAACGCACCAAAGTTTCGCTTGTTTCTTGGATGTGCTTTTGAAAACTTTCTAATACAAACACAATACTCAGAAAAATAGCTATTTTTGTATTTATACTAATATATAGTTTGATATAAATTCTACTTGTATTAGTTGTTAGTTACTGGTAAAAATTTATGTGTTAAGTTAGTTAAATAAAAAAAATAATTAATTACATAAACGGTCCATGTGGTTTAGCCCAATTTCAGATAAGTCTTAACCTTTGAGAAATTACAAGAAAGGCATAATTCTCCCTTTGGACATGAGTAACAAAAACGGTCCCTATCTAAACTAAAAAAAAGTCTCTACAATTTCTCAAAATAGGAACCTTTATTAGGACATTTTTGTTAAAGTATAAACCTTTTATGTTACCCGCGTACAGAGTAATTGACATTTGATGTAAATATAAATCATTAATTGTATACTAGCTATCGATAACTAAACTTACGTTAAATATTTAAAAATATATTTTGTTTAAGAAAGAAAAGCAAAAAGATAAATATGACAAGACAACAAAAGAATTATTATCACGTGTTACCTCACTATATAATAAAAAGACAAAAAATACAAGATTGAAAAGTTATTAAAGATTTAAAGGTTATTCTGTGTTACGTGTAAAGTTTGGTATAACTGGACCAAACAAACAGTGGGGTTTTAAAGCAAGTGTGAAAGGTACGGTTGTAAATAACCCATTATTTTAAGGGGCTTTGATTTTTTGAAAAAGCTTGTATTTATTATATATAATTAATTTATTTTACAACAAACAAATATAACTTACATTCCAATTTTCTAAATATATTTAACTCAGTTACGAATTTTATAAAAGATAAAATAAATTTTTTCCTTAAACATTTCACACAATAATTCATTACAATTTAAATTTAGGTAAAAAACAAAATAACTTACTTCATATTTAGTTACAAACTAATTACTATACACGCACACATAAGGACCCATTTTTAGCATTTACACAAGACACATGATCTTTCAGAAACGACCATGCAAACAAAAAGTATGAAGTAATGGATTCTTACCAATGAATTGAGAGCACCAGCTTTGAAATTGTGTGGGGAGTTTTTGTTTTTTTCTCTTGAAACATACACAAGATTTGGCATTGGTTGCCCACTGTGGTCTTTTTCTTTTGCACTCTCTTTCAATACCTTATCATCAATTAATAAACATGTTCAAAGTTTTGACTCATCAATAATGTATGTAGTTATTCTATTAAACCATTTAATGAGGTAACATTTTGATTGAGACATACCCTATGTGACAACATCATACATAAATTAATGGTAGTCATAAAATGCCATATATTGTTATTTTGTAACAAAAATAGATATTGTTTATTACTTTTGTCTAAGTGTTCGTGTGATGTTAAATAGACTCAAGTATATTTTCAAACGATCTACCTTCGTTATAGTTAATATTACCTATAAACTTTAGAATTGTTTAGAAGGTTTATTATCCTTGTTAGATTATAGTCTTCTGAAAATATTCATTTTTAATCATTTATATATTTTCACTTGTATTATTTTGGATATGCTTTTCCAATCAATTATATATTTCTCTTGTCTTCTCCTTTTGGCTAATCATTATGCATATCAAAAGAAGAAATGGAAAATAATATTTTATTTGTCATGTAGTGCGATCTTTTCTTATTTTTTGTATTCAAGTTTCTTCATGCTTACTTACACTTTCAGGTTTCACTATTTCATTATAAGGCTACGCTCTCTTTTACGACAGAGAATGATTTAGGATTTTTCATGAGAGTGACCACCATTAGGACGCTTTTAGATAACACATATTCATGCCATACAAGTGAACAAATCGCATGATATTGATATATATGTAACACATTATTTAAAAGACAAAACTCGTACCTGAATAATAACGGGATGGTTATCGCGACTAAACCCTGATTTATGATATTTACCAAAAATTTGTTGTTGTGATTCATCAGTAATGTAGTTGGGGCATATTTCACCTCTCTCCATGACATTCTCGATTCTAATCTTCAAATCCTCATACATAGTCTATGCTAACAAAATATATTACTTTTCAAATTACAACTCAAAAAAACAAGAAGTCTATCAATGAATAAATGTCACACTTCGTTTTTGTTGGCAAACGTTTACTACAAAGAATTAGTTTAGGTGACACCGTGACAAAGACACATATTATTAGAATCAAGAGTTGCCAAAATATTCCTTTGTTTTCAATAAATTTTGTTGTGAGAATCTTTTATTTTTCTATTAAAGGTAAGTAAATGTTTAGACAATGTTCGACAACATTATTAAATTAACAAAGGGACAATATCCACTTGCGCTCGTTGCAGAAAATGCCGTTTACTTATTTAATTATTTTTAAGTTTATATGCCCGATATTTTTGTTGTCATATTTGCGGTGCACACATATAATGTAAAATGTCACTAATTTTTAACATTATTTTACTTATTTTGTGAAAATAATCGTTAAAAGTGTTGGGATGATTAACCTCAATCGATGACTTTGAGCCGGAGACTCCTTCGGAGCATCCTCTCTATCCCAACTGAGATAGGGTAAAGGTTTGTCTCTATCATTCCTCCAGACCCTACCTTAAGAGATTTTTACAGGATATGTTTGTTCCTTGTTGTATGCCCGATATTTTTGTAAGTTTAGATAGGAAGAGAAGAGATCATATAATAACCCTCATTAATTGAGGTAACCCATTAACCCTGACAAAAAATGCTCAAATCGCAAAAAAAAATTTCATGGTTTTTTTAATGCAAAAATAGGGGGCTCCTTTTTTAAGCGTTCGCTAATTCACAAGCGTTAAAAAGTTAAACGAAATGTAAGTTTGCGTTACACTGCGACACTTAGACACTTAAATTAAGTGTCGCAGTGTAACGCAAACTTACATTTCGTTTAACTTTTTAACGCTTGTGAATTAACGAACGCTTAAAAAATGACCCCCCTATTTTTGCATAAAAAAACCATGAAATTTTTTTTTTTACGATTTGATCGTTTCTTGCTAGGGTTAATAGGTTACCTCAATTAAAATGGGTTATTATTCACTCCTTACCCTAGATAGGAATTATTAAATAATTATAAATCTAACATAAATCAGTTTTATCTTTGACCATGAACAATGAGGATGAACATGATATATGAGTGTTGATAAACTCACTTGATATTATGTGGATCAGAATAAATATGCTAATATTTTATAATAATTTTTTAAAAGATAGATATTAGAAATTTAGTGATGGCCTAAAATTCTAAAATATTGAACGCGAGTTTGGGCCATACATAATTACATATACCAAAGCGTGTCATTTTCTGGTATAACACTTAATGATGGATCTAACATGGGTTTCGTAAACCCACAATTTCGAGATTTAGTAGATTTTTTTTTTTTTTGAAAAGCTTAAAAGATATGATGAACCTACTAATATTTCTGTAAGTAAATCCTCTCTGTGATCATATATGAATTGTTCGTATAAACAACTGTTGATTTCCTTCCTATAATATATTAGCAAGCGAAATGATAGTTATTGGTGGCTAAACCCTTGGGTCCAGTTAATTTTAGTCAAATACACTTATCAAATTTCGTTTAGGTTTCGGGGGTGTTATGCCACCTTGACCCATGTCCGTTGACTAGCAGGCAAGACCGCTACCAGGGGCAGACTAAGACCCTGCAAGGAGGCGCTCCTTATACCCGCTTAGTTCGGAGTTCAGAAATCTTAAACGAGCACACATTTCGTACGTACCTCCGAACTCTTTAATGACATTATTAATACGTGGTGAGCATTACAAGGCCCGAATCGTCAACCCGACCTGAAAATTTCTATGTTCGGTTCTATCTAATCGAAGTGTCTGAAAATATTGAACTTAGTGAAAATTTTCCTGAATCCACCATTACAGTCACTTAGACTTGCGCTATGTTCTAGTGACTTTAGTGTTGTATAGTTCGAAAGAAAATGAAAGAAATCATGATTTTTTGTATTTTGGAGTTTGAGAGAAATGGCACAAAAAAGCAAAAAAAAAAAACCAAAAAACAACTACCACATGTAATAAAGAAAAAAAAAAAAGGAAAAATGGTTTGCAAACCATAAAATAAAAACATGTTAAGAAGAAAAACGAAAATGTACAAAATAAACGACAAAACACTTAATGTCACGTGAAACAATCAAAATATATCACTTTTGTTATTGTTTAGATGGTAATATTTAATTAAGAATATCATCCAACAAAACTAATATCTCAACTTCTATAAGTTTTAAAATTCATTTTTTTTAAATTTATAAAATGTTACGTTGGTCTAGCTCAAAGTTACAAAAAAGTGGTGTTAAAATTACCACATTAACTCACTTTATAAAATGTTATTTTGGTCTAGCACAAATTTATAAAAAAAGTATATACCCTAAAGCATGTATAATTTGGCTCTTAACCCACTCTAATTAATTCGTGAACATACATTAACTCATTTTTAAAGAATTAACCCAAATAACTTTGTCATGATAAAAGCAAATCTTGGACTTTTTTAACATAATTATAACACATTTACAACACTTTCTTCTTTTTATGAGTTTGCGAAAATTCATCACTGTTTAAGCCGAAACATCGTTGTAAGTTTTAGGCCTAAAACAGTTACAATGATGTTACTCCTCAAACGGTGATAAATTTTCGCAAACACATAAAAGAAGAAAGTGTTGTATATGTGTTAGGATAATGTAAAAAAAAAATCAAAGAATTGGTTTCATTATTTGGGTTAATGCCACACACGAACTATTAGGAAACTAGTTGACTTTAATTGCCATCAACCAAAAAATAACTTTTTTTAACTTTGAAACATTTCAAAAATACGGACATTGTTACCTTGGTCTTTTCGTACTGGAGCTCAGTTTTTCCATGGCAGTTGGAGCTAAAATACGCCTCTGGACATCTGTCCATGACATTATTATCCCTACAAAACGGAAGCCAACATTCTGCAAATTTTGCAGCCTCCATGAAAGCAAAAAGAGTAAGCTCCGACCCACCATCATCGGAAACATACACCGATATCTTCTCCGGCGGGTAATCATACGCCATAAGCGACAACGCGGTGTTCACTACGTTTATAGGCGGCTCTTTGTAGGGATCCGCCGTGCATATGAAGATGTCGATGGCCGGAAAATCTTGTTCTTGGAGGACTTTCTCTAGGTTTTCCGGGAAAGTTTGCCGGAGGACCGGGCGGAGGCGGAAGGAGGTGGTGGTGGCCCACATGAAGGCGAGGATGAGGTCGGAGATTAAGAGGGTGGTGGTGATGATGACGGAGATGACGGTGGTGGAGTGGCGGAAGAGGGTGGTGAGATGGTGGTAGATAAGGGCGAGGATGGCAAAACTGTAAATAGTTGCAAAGGCACGATTGAAAGAAGTGCATGGCATCTGCTTGTGTGTGTGAAGAAGTGTTGCCATGTTTCGGTTGGAGGATATTTTTTGGTGGTTGTGTTTATTTATATTTATATGCTTATCGTTGGTTTCTCAGTCAGTGATGGGCCTTTGACTACAATATCGGGCCGAAAGTGATGGGCCTACGCAATTCAGATGATTAAGGTCCAAAATGACCTACCCAACCAAAAACAAACAAATCCCAAGACCCAACGTAACAAGGGCCTAGAAGTAGAGGTTGGCAAAAAAAATGTAACCGGAACCGGTTATACCCAAACCAGTTGGTACAAATGTGTCCGGTTTTTCAGACAAATTAGAACTGGAACTGGTTCCACCTGTACCGGCTATAAACCGAACTGAAACCGGCCAAAATTCGAACTGGAACCAGAACCAAAACTGGTTCTTAACTTTGTTGACCGAAACCGGTTAAAAAAAAACCGGATTTGCGCACTCTACCTAGAAGACCATCACAACGATTTTGCATCGAATGTGGTTTTCTGTCACTTGAGTGCATATGAAACTTCTCGGTAAAGACGATGGTGTTAAAAAAAATTCGTATCTCAATTCGAATTTGAAAATCCGAATCCGTAGTATCCAAAATCCAAAATTTTCAGATATCCGAAAGTTCGAATATCCAGAAATAGTTTTTCTTTCGGATATTTGGTTAATTTTCCGGATATTCCGGGTAGTTTTTCGGATATCCAGATAATATTTTAAATATTTCGGATATTTTTCGGATATTCACAAAATTTTCGGAAATCTAAAATATGTTTTTTTTTAATTTATAATTTTTTCTTAAGTTTTGATATCTGAATCCGTATCCGAAATTTTAGTCTTTCAGACATCCGATACACTGGGTATCCAAAAAAAAAAACAATCTAGTAAAGACTGTCGGTGCCTCTGTGCATTGTCGCTAACCCGAGCAACCCGAAGCTACAAAATCACAAATTTCAAGATACGAGTTACCATATGTATGCTTCCCCTTTGGTTACAGACTAATTTTTTATTTAATGGTAAATAAATAGATTTTAATTATTTAATAATGCTAGCTGGGAACTTACAACCTAAAGACACCAGCTCCAATTGAAGGAAACACCATCGTTTGATGTACTCTGTTCGTTTTCCTCCTAAAATCCTTCAAGTCCCTTCGTTAATGCACACTTATATGAGATAAAATGTTTTTAAAATAACTCGCTTACACGAAGTCTTTCATCGAAGACAAAAGCGATAGGAATTCTCTTTCTAGGCTGCCCACACGACTCATTCTAAGTTAGGGCTTAACCAATAGTTTTTAATTATATGTTTTAACTTATGCTTAATTGTTTAATATTTAGAGTTTACAGATTTTAGAAGAGAATAAGATAAAATGACATATTTTCAATTCAAATTACGACTGCCAGTCAAATTTTAAACAAATTATTGATATTAAGACTATTTATTTTGTTGGGATTTTTTCACATCCTAAAATAAATATGTCATTTTCATAAAATTTTAGGTTATTCATACACTTATCATTTTTATTTTAATATCTAGCGACTCCATACGTCTCGTATATGTTAATACGGAATGTAAGGGCCTACTAATACACACTTTGCTAACTAACTAAACGTCTCCTATAAAATAATGTGAGGCGTATAATTCCCCCAGCTACACACTATGTGACGTATATACAATTCATACACTAAAATTCTCTTGGTATTTGCTAGCGACTAGGCTATATGTAGGTGTTTCGGGTAAAAATTAACAAGCTTAATTCTTAGCAAAACCGAATTAGAAAAGTGGGGTATTGTGTTTAACAAGCAAATATGTTGAGTATACTGAAAATATGTTGGGGATATTTGAATATATCAAATATAAAAACAACAATACACACGAGATTTGTAACAACCGGTTTTCAACAATGAAACGTATTTGAAATAATCGTTAAAATAACGATTGTGATTGTTGAAATTTGAAAGTATGTGAGAAATCATGAACGTGGGAGAAAACCGTGCGCGAAACGGAGTTACGGATTGTCCGGAATCGCGAAACAAAGAAAATGACTCTTCGCGGTACGCGAAGGTGGTTTTGAGGGTCCTTCGCGGTACGCGAAGAGCCCAAAATATCTGATTTCTCCGAATTGCTTCGCGGTACGCGAAGGATTCTTTTGCCTCTCTTCGCGGTACGCGACGGGTAGGGCGGTTTGACAGATTCTTTATCTTATCAGAATTTGATTAAGAAGAATATATTTTTCTTCTCTCGACTGAAATCGAACCAGGGGACGAACAGAACAACTTTTTGTTGCTAGATCAGTATTTTGAAGCTACCAGAACGTCCGGATCGAGCTAGGATTCGATTCTACAACTTCTGATCGTCGTTTTCATCCGAGAACTTCGTTCAAAAGGGTAACGATTCGATCTCTCATACTAGTTTGATGTTCTGTGGATTAAATTTAGTTTTGAATGTAATACTATGATTATGGGTATTGATTATTGCCTAGTTGATAACTAGGGATTGTTAGAGACAAAGAATTTGATGTTTTGGTGGTTAAATCTTCGTTTTGAAGCCGGTATGATGTCCGGTTGTTATGAAACCCATATCATGTTGGGATAACTAGTAGGATGGGTAAATTGTTGTTTTGAAATAAATATGGATTATGATCCATGAGTTAAATGATGATTTTGATGAATTGATGTTAAAAAATATTAACAGTTATGATTATAAATGAATTTTGATTAAGCAAAGTGATTGGGATCATAACTAAAATAATAAACATCAATTATTTGATGAAATGCCTAAGGAAGGCATGGGATATGATTAATTGACTAGAACTTGCTAAACATAGTAAGATAGAGTCAATTATGTGATAAGTTGATTTTGAGAAAGTCAAACCAGTCAAGTGCGTTGAACTTGATTGTATGTGCTATATATTGAAACTAGTTGCATATATGTAAATACAACTAGGTATTGGTGGTGAAAGTCAAAGGACGATTCACAGAAGTGGAAAAGAGGTTGTAGGAAGTGAACAACCGCTTGAACCAGGTAAGTTACCCAACTTACTGTAACATTACATATAAGTAGTAGAAAGAGTCTACTTGATTTTGATGTATATACATTGGTTGATTTGAATGAATGGGCATAACTAGATTGGAATTAATTGAGTTGATAGACTCTAATGTATAAATGTTAAGTTCCAATGTGTTTATGTCACGATTGAATTAATTATGCAACATAGATTGCATAAGAATAGCCGGATGAGCCGGTGTTTGACTATGATATCACAAATGTGTGATTAGTCAGAGGTGCTGACAAATAGCTATGGTGGAAGTACATGATTGTGAACACCATAGTGTAACTTTGATTAAACTATTGTGATTAATAGTTGATGAATGGTAATATGACATTATTACATTGTGAGAGTCAATTCGAATAGAAATGACTCAACTTGACTTTTAATTGTGAAAAATGTATTTTTACATTTTGTTGTTATGACTCCACAATGGTGGATAGCCAGAGGTGCTGGCAATTGTCTAGATGGAAGTACCGGTGGGTGAACATCTTAGACTAAATAAATATGACTCCACAATGGTGGATAGACAGAGGTGCTGTCAATTGTCTAGATGGAAGTACCGGTGGGTGAACATCTTAGACTAAATAAATATGACTCCACAATGGTGGATAGACAGAGGTGCTGTCAATTGTCTAGATGGAAGTACCGGTGGGTGAACATCTTAGACTAAATAAATATGACTCCACAATGGTGGATAGACAGAGGTGCTGTCAATTGTCTAGATGAAAGTACCGGTGGGTGAACATCTTAGACTAAATAAATATGACTCCACAATGGTGGATAGACAGAGGTGCTGTCAATTGTCTAGATGGAAGTACCGGTGGGTGAACATCTTAGACTAAATAAATATGACTCCACAATGGTGGATAGACAGAGGTGCTGTCAATTGTCTTAGATGGAAGTACCGGTTGGTGAACATCTTAGACTAAATAAATATGACTCCACAATGGTGGATAGACAGAGGTGCTGTCAATTGTCTTAGATGGAAATACCGGTTGGTGAACATCTTAAGACTTAATATATATATGATACCACAAATGTGTGGATAACCGGTTAATCCGGAAGTTAAATTGTTGAAACCACAGATGTGTGAATAATTGGTTAAGCCAATAAAATATATGTATATTTGGTGTTTTAAATTTAGCCAGAGGTGCTGGTGGTAGAGTTGAATTAGATAATATATTCATATTGTGAAAATGTCCCACTAAGGGAAATAAATGCACCATATGTGTTGGGTGCAAGTTGATGTTTGAATATGATATATTATTATCTAAACATGATTAACATCCATATGATATGTATGTGGATGGGTTAAATAAGTTTTTGGGGATTTTGGGAGGGGTTACTTACTTAGTTCATATGAACTAATTGTGACCTTATATGTGATGTTACAGGTCAAGATAGATATGCATTGGGCGATCAGATCGGGCACGTTGTGAAGCAGAAACAAACGTTATGTAAAGTATGTGGTAGTATTAAACTTAAACACACCAGTTTTTATTAATCATAAATGTAAATGATTTGAAATTAAGTGTGTTTAACTTATGAAATCTTATTTTTACGCTTCCGAACAAAATTTTTGAGAAAGTTTAATCTGGGACCTAAAATGGGACACGTGTAATCGTGTGGAAAATTTGGGTGTTACAGAGTTGGTATCAGAGCCATGGTTTGAGTGAATCAAGTGCGTCATGAACACTTGATCTCAAACTTTTATGCTCTTGATATGAAAACATAACGTTTGATTCGAAGACCCGATCATGATGCCGAATGTATGAGGTTAGCATATCTATGTCCTGTAATATAATTGTTGAATGTAATGTGAATCATTACATGTTAAATATGATTTGATTGATTATGTGAAACCGAAATCAATGTCTTGAGTATGTAATGAAGGAAGTAAGGAATTGGGCATATAATGAATGAACTAGTAAGTCTGGCCAACTTACTAGTGCAAACATGATATGAACAAGCTCTTATAGGAATCATTTCATACTTAGGCTATTGAAATTAGGTAAGGTGTTATGAGCTTTATGTATCTATTACTTGTGGGTAATAGTGTTACCAATTCAAGAGAAATGAATTGGAGAGTTAATGTGAAAAGACCTACATGAGTGTAGGCAATAACACTTGATGTGTTGGGGAAATTAATCCATTTGAACATGGAAAATGTTTTGGTGTGTATACATGAATTAAAAATGTATAATTTGACTGCTTAAGGCAGGATAGGGAAAAAGACACATAATTGTGTTTATGTGTTCATACATGTTTAAGTTTGTGATGTAATGATTTAAACATGTTAATAATTTATATAATGTAATTATATGCGGGATATATAGAGTTGTAAGTATACAATGTGTATACGTATGGTGAATGTTATGATATGATTTCATAACTAGTGATAGTGTCATTACATGTTGATAGTAATTGACACATTGAAATGGAAACTATTTATAATAGTGTTAAAGCAAATTTAAGACCATAACGTATGGCATTTTGTGTATATTTAACATGTAAGACCACTGGTGGGTGGCATTGGATTTAACATGTAAGACCACTGGTGGGTGGCATTGGGTTTAACATGTAAGACCATTGGTGAATGGCATTGGATTTATCATATAAGACCACTTATGAGTGGCGTTGAATTGTTTGTAAGACTACTTGTGAGTGGCCTTGTGTTAGATGTGTAAAACCATCTTGGAATGGCATCGAGTTGTCATTTAATTCCTCCTTAGTGAGATATTGGGAGAATCCACATGCGTGTGGATTGGTCAAAATGTGTTATGTGATTATGTTGGTTGAAACTACTTGTAATTGACTTGTAGTAATTGTAATAAATTGAATGGTAAGTTGACCATGTGTGTCATGAAATGTTGAAAATATAAAACCACATGGTGGTGGTATTGAACTACTTGATATATGTCTTGTAGTATTGGATGAATGTTATGTGCTAAATGCATAAGTTGAAAGGTGTTATTAAATAATAATTTATAGTTGACACTATAAACTGATGATAATCCACATTGTGTGGAAATATATGAATATGAAACCACATGGGGTGGTATTTAGGATTATTGAATCAAATATTGAATGTAACAACCTGAGTTTTGTTGAAATTGATTAATGTTATGATAAATTGCATAACTAATAAAAGTGTTGTTATATGTTTAGAATAACTGACACAGATAATGGGTGACGCTTCACATTCGTGTGAAACTGATGTAAGACCACTGGGGCGTGGCATTAATATTTGTCATGTAAGTCCACATTTTTGTGGCATTGGGGGTAAACCATGTACATGTACATGATAGTAAGTCACCTGTTACCATTGAGTTTAAACTTGTGATAATGAATCACAAGTGTTGTGAATGTGTTCAAATGGTGTGTAAATTACCCATTTGATTGTTTTGTAGTTGTAGGATTGGGTGAGTCCACACTACAATTGTATGTGCATGTAGCATATATGTGAATTGTTGTTTTAATTGAAGTTGAGGTAAATGGGTAGGGTTAGTGTGGTTATTGTAGTTGAATGATTTACAGGGTATGTGAACATTCAACTAATGATAATGATTGAGTTGATTTACAAGAGTGTAAACAACCATCATACCGTGGATTTGGTGATCTACAAATGTGTAGACATTAAATTGGTAATGTGCAGGCTTTGATTCACAAGGTGTGTGAACATAAGACTTGCAAATCCAATGTAATAGATTTCACAAGGTGTGTGAACAAAAGATGATCTACAAGAGTGTAGACATCAAATTTCAAGAGTCAAATTGTTTAAGTTGACTTTTGGGAAATATGATGCACAACTGGAATTTGTGTGTGCACATATATGTTGTGTTAAGTGATAATGGTTAAGCAGGAATGGTAGATAAGAATGTCTATCTATATAAATGAATGAATAACGCGAATGTTAAGTCATTCGGTTGTGGTTGTGTGTTAAATACGTTATACATGATGTTTGACTTTAAAAAAGTCAGAGTTATGCCTATTTGTAAAGAAATAGGATATTTATTGTATGTAGAAATACACTTGAGTGTATGGTTTGGTTTGAATGAACAAAGTCAAACCAAATAATAAATTGTAGATTGATTATGTAGAATCATGTATAATGATCACGTTTATTTAAGGGTAAACGTTCAATTATGCTTGAAATATATGTTAGAGAAGTGGTGTCTAGGCATGGTATGCCAGTGACGATTAGTTCTGATCGAGACACTTGATTTACTTCTCAATTCTGGAGAAATTTCCAGGAAGAATTAGGATTGTTGATAAGCACAGCGTATCATCCTCAGACTGATGGTTAAAGTGAAAGGACCATTCAAACGTTGGAGGATATGTTACGAACGTGTATAATTAAATTTAGAGATAGGTGGGATTATTATTTACACGCCCCATTTGCGGTGCACGCATATAATATATATGTGTGGGCCCTTAAGGGGCAAAAGTAAAAGTGCACTAATTTTAACGTTATTTTAGTTATTTGTGAAAATAACGTTAAAATCTTTGGGATGATTAACTTCAAACGATAACTTTGAGCCGGGGACTCTTTCGGAGCAGCCTCTCTATCCCAATTGGGATAGGGGTAAGGTTTGTATTCATCCTTCCCCCCCAGAACCTACTGAAAAGTGGGAATATACTGGGTAAGGTTGTTGTTGTTGTTGTTGTTGGGATTATTATTTACCTTTAGCCGAGTTCTCATACGATAACAGTTATCATTCCAGTATTGGAATGCCTCCATATGAAATGTTGTATGGATGGAAATGTCGTACTCCTGTGTTGAGAAGAAGTTGGGCAATGAGAACTGGCAAATAAAAAGGTAGTTAAAGTAACGAATGAACGAATAGATTAGATTCTAGTTCATTTGAAGGTGGCACAAGACAATCAGAATTCCTATGTTGATAAACATAGGATGACTATTGAGTTCCAAGTGAGAGATTTTGTATTGTCAAAGGTCTTTCCTTGGAAAGGTGTTTATGTTTTAGAAAGCAAGGGAATTTAAGCCGCGTATTATTGGACCATTCAAGATTATAGCTCGGATAGGTAGTGTTGCTTATCGTCTTGAGCTACCGGAGGAATTGAATGGCATACATGACACTTTTCATGTGTCATATCTGAGAAAATGTTTGGCGAATGAATCGGCTTATGTACCACTAGAAGACTTGGAAATTGATGACAAGTTGAACTATGTGGAAAGCCAGTAGCTATATTAGACCGAAAGGTCAAACATTTGAGAAAAACAAGTCCTTGAACCAGGTAAAGGTTCAATGGAAAAAAAAAATATAGAAAAGAATCTGACACCACGTGGGAGTCAGAAGATGAGATGAGGAAATTATATCTTTCCTTTTTGAGGTATAAGCGGTTTCGGGGACGAAACCTCTGTAAGGAGGGGAGATTTGTAACAACCGGTTTTCAACAATGAAACGTATTTGAAATAATCGTTAAAATAACGATTGTGATTGTTGAAATTTGAAAGTATGTGAGAAATCATGAACGTGGGAGAAAACCGTGCGCGAAACGGAGTTACGGATTGTCCGGAATCGCGAAACAAAGAAAATGACTCTTCGCGGTACGCGAAGGTGGTTTTGAGGGTCCTTCGCGGTACGCGAAGAGCCCAAAATATCTGATTTCTCCGAATTGCTTCGCGGTACGCGAAGGATTCTTTTGCCTCTCTTCGCGGTACGCGACGGGTAGGGCGGTTTGACAGATTCTTTATCTTATCAGAATTTGATTAAGAAGAATATATTTTTCTTCTCTCGACTGAAATCGAACCAGGGGACGAACAGAACAACTTTTTGTTGCTAGATCAGTATTTTGAAGCTACCAGAACGTCCGGATCGAGCTAGGATTCGATTCTACAACTTCTGATCGTCGTTTTCATCCGAGAACTTCGTTCAAAAGGGTAACGATTCGATCTCTCATACTAGTTTGATGTTCTGTGGATTAAATTTAGTTTTGAATGTAATACTATGATTATGGGTATTGATTATTGCCTAGTTGATAACTAGGGATTGTTAGAGACAAAGAATTTGATGTTTTGGTGGTTAAATCTTCGTTTTGAAGCCGGTATGATGTCCGGTTGTTATGAAACCCATATCATGTTGGGATAACTAGTAGGATGGGTAAATTGTTGTTTTGAAATAAATATGGATTATGATCCATGAGTTAAATGATGATTTTGATGAATTGATGTTAAAAAATATTAACAGTTATGATTATAAATGAATTTTGATTAAGCAAAGTGATTGGGATCATAACTAAAATAATAAACATCAATTATTTGATGAAATGCCTAAGGAAGGCATGGGATATGATTAATTGACTAGAACTTGCTAAACATAGTAAGATAGAGTCAATTATGTGATAAGTTGATTTTGAGAAAGTCAAACCAGTCAAGTGCGTTGAACTTGATTGTATGTGCTATATATTGAAACTAGTTGCATATATGTAAATACAACTAGGTATTGGTGGTGAAAGTCAAAGGACGATTCACAGAAGTGGAAAAGAGGTTGTAGGAAGTGAACAACCGCTTGAACCAGGTAAGTTACCCAACTTACTGTAACATTACATATAAGTAGTAGAAAGAGTCTACTTGATTTTGATGTATATACATTGGTTGATTTGAATGAATGGGCATAACTAGATTGGAATTAATTGAGTTGATAGACTCTAATGTATAAATGTTAAGTTCCAATGTGTTTATGTCACGATTGAATTAATTATGCAACATAGATTGCATAAGAATAGCCGGATGAGCCGGTGTTTGACTATGATATCACAAATGTGTGATTAGTCAGAGGTGCTGACAAATAGCTATGGTGGAAGTACATGATTGTGAACACCATAGTGTAACTTTGATTAAACTATTGTGATTAATAGTTGATGAATGGTAATATGACATTATTACATTGTGAGAGTCAATTCGAATAGAAATGACTCAACTTGACTTTTAATTGTGAAAAATGTATTTTTACATTTTGTTGTTATGACTCCACAATGGTGGATAGCCAGAGGTGCTGGCAATTGTCTAGATGGAAGTACCGGTGGGTGAACATCTTAGACTAAATAAATATGACTCCACAATGGTGGATAGACAGAGGTGCTGTCAATTGTCTAGATGGAAGTACCGGTGGGTGAACATCTTAGACTAAATAAATATGACTCCACAATGGTGGATAGACAGAGGTGCTGTCAATTGTCTAGATGGAAGTACCGGTGGGTGAACATCTTAGACTAAATAAATATGACTCCACAATGGTGGATAGACAGAGGTGCTGTCAATTGTCTAGATGAAAGTACCGGTGGGTGAACATCTTAGACTAAATAAATATGACTCCACAATGGTGGATAGACAGAGGTGCTGTCAATTGTCTAGATGGAAGTACCGGTGGGTGAACATCTTAGACTAAATAAATATGACTCCACAATGGTGGATAGACAGAGGTGCTGTCAATTGTCTTAGATGGAAGTACCGGTTGGTGAACATCTTAGACTAAATAAATATGACTCCACAATGGTGGATAGACAGAGGTGCTGTCAATTGTCTTAGATGGAAATACCGGTTGGTGAACATCTTAAGACTTAATATATATATGATACCACAAATGTGTGGATAACCGGTTAATCCGGAAGTTAAATTGTTGAAACCACAGATGTGTGAATAATTGGTTAAGCCAATAAAATATATGTATATTTGGTGTTTTAAATTTAGCCAGAGGTGCTGGTGGTAGAGTTGAATTAGATAATATATTCATATTGTGAAAATGTCCCACTAAGGGAAATAAATGCACCATATGTGTTGGGTGCAAGTTGATGTTTGAATATGATATATTATTATCTAAACATGATTAACATCCATATGATATGTATGTGGATGGGTTAAATAAGTTTTTGGGGATTTTGGGAGGGGTTACTTACTTAGTTCATATGAACTAATTGTGACCTTATATGTGATGTTACAGGTCAAGATAGATATGCATTGGGCGATCAGATCGGGCACGTTGTGAAGCAGAAACAAACGTTATGTAAAGTATGTGGTAGTATTAAACTTAAACACACCAGTTTTTATTAATCATAAATGTAAATGATTTGAAATTAAGTGTGTTTAACTTATGAAATCTTATTTTTACGCTTCCGAACAAAATTTTTGAGAAAGTTTAATCTGGGACCTAAAATGGGACACGTGTAATCGTGTGGAAAATTTGGGTGTTACAAGATTTATACGAGGAAAAGCCCTTAATCCCTTAGGATTGCCGGCATAAAAACCTCGGGAGGTGACAATCGTCACTCTGCCTAGTTTATTATCAACAAACCGATGTAAATACAAGTGTTTGAGCTTGGATAATCAATACTAAGTGTTACAATTGCTTGAACCTGTGTGTGTTTGAGAGAAAATGAAGAAATGATGATGAAAAACGCGTCCCTAATCGATCACCAGCAGTTTGATTAAATACAACATGTTGTAACAGCTAAATTAACTACATTCCTAAATATCCCGGCGAGAATCTCGGAATAATGGCCATGTGACAGCTACCACGTCCATTTACCATATTTAACCGTCCTATTTAAGTGAACCCCGAGTCTTTAGGTCCACTTTAGTCAACATGACCGTTGGTAACTTGTTCTCCACTTGTTTCCATAATTAAGCACGTTCCCATGTTTTCTTTGACTGTATACCGACTTTTAAAGTAAAATCAAGTCCAGAATAAGTAGCATGCAAGACTATCTCAAGCTATACAAAGAAGAGATCGATTAGTAACGTTAGGATTCAGGATATTTGAGGATATTTAAGAATCCCATATTCTGGATTATCCTCGGATATCCCGAATGTAACAGCAAGTACCAGAACGTCCGGCAAGTCCGTACGGTACGTGTACTTTCTACAGTAACTATGTGTACTTATACGATTTTAAACAGTACTTGAATTAACAAGATCTTAAATACAAGAAATCGTTGTACGTATTTTCGTATAAACTTAAATACATTAAGTACAACGTACATTTGGAAACATTTGTTACATTTATTAAGTGAAAACTTGATTACAGTTAACACAACAAGTCACGAGAAACAACGATGCTCAAACAAAATTCAGAAACAAATCGGTTGCGATCTGATGTCCACAACTGACAGGAATCAGATGACCGACAAGTCAGTACAAGAACAATGTGAAAACAGGATGTTTAGTTGAGTCCGACAGTGAGGAAACACAATCTAAACACAATTACAGTGTTATTTCAGAATAACGAACTGACAGTGTGTCTGCGTGAGTGACGATTCACACAAACATATCTGTGAGTTTAGAGTTCTGAAATAATGACTGAAAAGTAGAAAACAAAAGTCAGAAAGCAAAACCATCGTCGTATTCGTTCGGGTGACGATTCGAACGAATTACGCGCGAAGGTGACGCGATCTGACGAAACGAAAACGAAAACACGACACGAACGAAAGTAATTTAATAAAATAAAATAAATAACATTTTACAATTTTGAAACTCATCAAAATAATTAATTTAAACTCTTTTTATTTAAAACCATTTAAATTACGCGTAATTTTCCAGAAACGTAACGAAAACGCGAACCGAGCAACGAAAACGAACCCGAACACCCTCGGGGTATAAATACACAAGAATGAGCTTAATTTCCTCATTTCCCACTCCATCTTCTTCCCCACAACTCAAATCCCGGTTTTGAAAACCCTAGCCACCATGAAACTTCAAACAAGCATAACTTCCTCATTTCTCATCCGATTTGAGTGATTCTTTCGCCCACGCGTAGCCCTCGACTTCCTCTACATGAAAGTACAGTGGATCTAAGCTTATCACCACTGAAAAACGAGGTATGATGCTGTGAAGAGTCACGAAAATAGGGTTTTCTCACCCTTGTTCAACCACCACCTTCTAAGTCGGTTCTAAGCCTCCCTCTACCACCCCACGACCACAAGAACCACCCCCAGCCTATCCCAACTTCAACCACACATCAGAAACACAAGATGGGGATGGTGCCATGGGAAGCCTTGTTATGGCCGAATGACACACTCAGATGGCCGAATGGCCACCTCCTTCGGCACTTGCTCATTCGGCAAAACCACCTGCTCATTCGACCATCTCACATTCGCTGGGGTAGAGCCATGGTTCATTCGACCCTCATACTCTCACAATGTCATTCGGCCGGACTTAACCCATTCGCCAGTCACTCTCTTTCGCCAGCTCTCATACGCCCTTCAGCCTCCATCCATTCGGCCAGTGACATTTGAGGGACACACAACCCACATTCGACCGAGACCCACTTTGTTTGGATGGCTAGCCACACGGCTGGAAACCCTAGTCGGCCAAGAAGCATCAAACATAAACCCTAATGGGCCCAAGCAGTTTCCAACAGGCCCAATAGTAGGCCCAAACGTGTTCTGGTTGGCCCAGGAGGGGCCCAACTTCATACTACCTAGGCCCAATGATATCTCGGCCCAAATCTACTGTTCCAGCCCAGAACCTATAGTAGGCCTAGTAAATAACCTCAAAGACCTTGTTTGGCCCATGTTTATTAAGTAACTAAGGACAAAATAGGCCCACAATCGATTTCAGCCCAAATGAACCAGGCCCAGGTTGGCCCATGATCTATTTTACTACAGGCCTTGATTGGATTCAAGGGGCCCAGTAAAATCATCCCCTGGCCCACAGATTTTGGCCCAAGGCCACCATTTAAGGCCAACAGTCCAAACTTTAGGCCCATCATTGTTTCAGCCCCATTTAGCAAGGCCCAACTTGGCTTATGAGTTATATTAGTGAAGGCCTGATACAAATCTCAAAGGGCCCAACAAAATCAGCCCGAGGCCCACAGAAAACTAATTCAAGGCCTATTTTGAGGCCCATGTCCTCAATTTGGGGCCACCATACTAATCCCTTGGCCAACAGCCCATTCTTGGCCCAATCTCAATTCCTACAGCCTTATATGACTCTTGGCCCAACAAATATTACCAAGGCCCACCTTGGGCCCGATAAATTCCTTAGAGGCCCAGAACAAGGCCCACAAGGCTACTTGAACTTTAGCTCTTGTAACTTTTGGCAAGACCTTTGTACTCCATTAGTCCAAATCAATGTCCCACACTTTCAAATAAGCCTCACCATTCTCAAATGTTCAAGAATTATTCAAAGGCCTATGTATTTGGGCCCAAGGCCCAACTTGCTACACAAAGGCCCAACAAGTAACTTGGTCACAACGTTCGGTCCATATGCCATGATTAGGCCCACATGAGTTCACTACATTTCATAAGATCAAAATAAGATATGTCAAAAGAATGTTTGCTAAATTAATTCATAATTATGCAATAAATGTTCAAAACGTACAAAATCAACAAAGACGAGTTGGAAACTAAGCATTAAGTCTTTCATCAAAGCAAATGGCATATAATTAATGACAATATGATAACTTATAAGGTCATTAACTTGAATCAAACATATGGGACCGAACAGGGATCATGACCAAGTCATACGCGTGTTAGCCAACTTTAGGGCTAACACATATATCTACACACAATTTCCTACAAAACTTATACTTGCGAGTCTTAACAACGTGAAATCAATACAGGAACGTGAAAACAAACCAAATTACAATACAGAGCGCGTGCAGTCTTTTGGTTAAGCTAAGTCAACTCAACAGCAACAAGTGAGTTCATTGCCCCTTTTCTAACATTTTTGTTTTAAAACACGGGGCTGAGAAGCATGCGTAAGCTGTTTTATGTAAATTGTTTACTAGAATGCTTTTATATGTTTACATGTATAACTGTTATCTTAGACTCCTGTTTAGGTAACTGTTATGTATCAAAGAACTATTTCAAAGAACTATTTTCAAAGAACTAAAGACCTTAAACAAAGAACTATTTTCAAAGAACTAAATACCTTAAACAAAGAACTATTTTCAAAGATCTATTTTCAAAGAACTAAGGATCTATTTTCAAAGAACTATTTCAAGAGTGTGTTGTCAAAGAACTAACGATCTATTTTCAAAGAACTATTTCAAGAGTGTGTTGTCAAAGAACTAACAATCTATTTTCAAAGAACTATTTCAAGAAGGTGTTGTCAAAGAACTAACGATCTATTTCAAAGAACTAAGTACAAAGAACTATTTTGAGGAACATCTGGGAAATGCTCAAAGATAACATGTGCCAAAGAACTAAAGAACTAAAGAACTATGGACGGTCTAAAGAACTATGAAAGCCTATATATCAAAAGATGTCCTAGCTAGACTGATTGATTATAGGTCACATGTTTGATGAGGTTTACAGATCTCCTCTACTACTAAGTACCTTGATTGACAGACTAGTCTACTCGAGTTGACCAAAGGCCCCAATCATTAGGACTTAGATTTTATTGAATGTTTATTTATTTATTTAATTAAGCATTTATAATTAATTCTACAATTGATGTTTTAATCATATTTGTATGATGAACATATGAAATCAAGAGAGATTTCAAACGATTGCAATTACAGGAACAGAGAACAGAGGAATCATGGGTGTTTAAAAGAGTATGGTAGGTAAAAATGCTTAATTATCATTAACATCAATGTCCTATGCGGATTAGTATGTGGTGGGACGTCGTCTGGGCGGGGTTGTAGCCTTGACCCAGGGGTATGCCCTATATATAAGCATACCGGTCTGGATGATACATGTGATGTTAATGAGGTTAGGGTCTTTACCGAAAGAAGGGTTCAAAACATTTTCAAAGTTACAAAACTATATGAACTCACCAACCATGTGTTGACTTGATCTTTTTGCATGACTTCTCAGGTGACGAACAGGTCAATTAGGAAGTCATTACTTCTGGATTAGGACTTCAAATAGAAGACTTAGTGTTTTGGACCTGCATATTTTGAAGACAACATTACACCTACCATTTTGTATATCTTGTGTAAATACAAGATAGAAACTCATGGTGTTAACAGTAGAGTTACATTGTTAAATTATAAACAATACTGAAGTAGTTTAACTTTGTAATTCTATCCTATTTAGCATTTCTCATTTATGTATCATGTGCCATATAACAATCTGATCAGTCCGATTATCACTCACGATATCGCGCCCCGGGAACCTTCCGCCCGACGGGACAACCGATCCTATCCCGCCGGCTCGGGGTGTGACAGATTGGTATCAGAGCCATGGTTATAGAGAAATATAGGTCATTTATTTAAACGGTTTGGCCTAGACTATAACCTAGGGACCTTACATGTAGAGAACATAGGAATTAGGAATTTATGTGCATTGTGTCTTCTGCATTCGATCATTGCACTAACCAATGTTCTATTGGTTATGATTAGAATGTCACCAAGAAGACAACCATCACCGCCTCCACCTTCGCAGGAGACGGACCCAGCAGTCGAGGCACTTGCAACTTTGATCACTGAACAGTTGATGGCGGTTCTCCCTAGAATCATTGCCCGGATCAGGAATAGTGAGGAGTTTGCTAAGATCTTCCCACTACTTTCTACAGAGCAGAAGAAATCGAAAACAGGAGAGTCAAGCAAGAAGCGAAAAAGGTGTCATCCTGAAGAATCAAGAGACCTTGTAATCTACACTGAGGCCATTCCTCTTCGTCAGATGGCCGTTGCTCCGGAGTCAGAGGATCATAAGCGTCATGCTGACAAATTTCCTTTATGTGCCACGTGCGGTCTCCACGATGCAAATGGTAAACTGTGCAAACATTGTTTGAACTGTGGGAAAAAGGGACACTGGAGTCGTGATTGTAATAATCCCCCGACTCATAACCAGAATCCCGGAAACACTACATATCCTCTTCCTCGATACAGAAAGGATTGCTATGTGTGCGGATTATCCGAACACATTTCACGGGACTGCCCAGTGAGGATATCTTCCACAAGTCCTGTACATTCCACGGGAAAAGCTCCCCTTTGTTCAGTTTGTCACCACCATCATCGAGCTGAACTCTCATGTGTATCATGTACGCTTTGTGGAAGATACGGACATTGGATTCAAAAGTGTCGGTTAAATTTGACCAGGGAACAGAAACAAAAAGCGAGCACCTCTACTTCCTCTCAACACAACAACAACTGCTACACGTGCGGAATGCATGGACATTTCGCAAAGGACTGCCCTAGGAAAATGCATCCAGCAGACCCAGCAGTCACTGAGGAACTACTCGCTTTACCAGCTCCTGGGGAACACTTGGAGTCCGATGACTCCATAGGTATGCAAAATTCATCTTAGTGCATTGAGTTGTTTGTTGGTATATTGATTAGAACTGCATGGTCTGTTGTAGTTTTAGAAACAATAAATTATGACAGCCGTAAACAAAGTTAGTGTCAAAAGATAGTTGTAATAATAACTTAAGGAACCTTTAGGTTAAGTAAGCATTAAAAGATTAAATAAAGATAGAGAAATCCACAATTACATTTTAAATACAGTATTTAAGAAGAGAACTTAGGTTAAATAGAACACTAGAACTCATAGGAGTTCAAAATGTCAAAGTTAGTGTGTCAGCTTCCACCTTCCACCTGGACCTCTTAAAATTTTGAGTTACTTTAATTAGAGAACTATGGTTCAATGACGTTAGTAAAGCATGAATGTTAGGACAATGCTGAGTCTTATTTAAAACAAGATAAGTGGATCAGGAGAAACCAGTTGTGAGTGCAAGACGAGGATATGACAAGAGACAACATTCCGAATGAAATATGGGCATTTCAAGTTACAATAATGCCTTTCGGATAAAAAAAAAAATGCACATATGATTTTCATGGGCTTCATGAACTGAGTATGTAAACTGTATATGGATTAGTTTATCATTATCGTTAGGGATGACATACTGAATTATTTTAATAGAAAGACAGAACGCGAAAGACATCTCAGGTATATTTTGGAGCTGTTAAAGGAATAACAACTCTATCCTGATTTCTTTCATTTGGAAATTAGGATGAGAATAAGTAACAGTTGGAACAACAGTTACAATGAGTTCCGAAAGACACATGACTTCCGGGTAAAAGTAAGATAAATATACATCACTTCACAGTGAGTATAGTATTTCTTAGAAGGGATAGACCATTACCTTTACTCCAATAGTAATACCATATCTTAAGTAGACCCTCCCGATATATAAGTTCACTTCCAAAGTTGAGAACAGATTAAACATATGGTGAAGTATGTATACGGTTGTATCAAATAACCTAAGAATTCACCATGTGACGTGAGAATCTTAACCAGACGATCAAGATTCAGAGTTGTCAGAGTCACTTATGGAAGCTTTAAGGAGTGTGTCAGGTGATAGAATAGAAAGACAATTTGAGATAAACTGGATGAAATGCCTACCACAAAAATGGTGGATTTCGGTAATATGTCAATCCAGAAGACTTACTTTTGAGAAAGCACACGAATCAGATAATCAGTACATTTGGGCGCCGATAAAATAAACTGAGACTTACAAAAATTTTATTGGTGGTCGGGAATGAAGAAAGACATAGCCGATTACGTCGGCAGATGTTTTATGTGTGCAGGAGTAAAGACGGAACACCAGATACCTTATGGTTTACTGGAACAACCTGAGATTCCGCGCTGGAAGTGGGAACAAATAGCTATGGACTTCATTACCAAGCTACCCCGCACTTCCAGTGGTCACGATACAATTTGGGTGATCATTGATCGTTTAGCAAAATCTGCTCACTTTGCCGATGCGTGAAACCTTCACGATGGATAAACTGGCAAGATTGTACCTCAACGAGATAGTGGTACGCCATGGTGTGCCATTGTCAATTATTTCGGATAGAGACAGCAGATTTACTTCAAGGTTCTGGCAATCACTGCAGAAATCTCTAGAGACACAGTTAAACCTGAGTACAGCTTACCATCCACAAACGGACGGTCAAAGCGAACGTACAATTCAAACCTTAGAGGACATGTTGAGAACTTGTGTTCTAGATTTTGGTGGTAATTGGGATTCTCATTTGCCACTAATCGAGTTCTCCTACAACAACAGTTATCACAGCAGCATCGGTTGTGCTCCATTCGAGGCTCTTTATGGTCGAAAATGTCGGTCACCGATCTGTTGGTCAGAAGTAGGAGATAATCGTATCACTGGGCCAGAACTTATACAAGAGACCACAGACAAGATAGCTCAAATACAACAAAGACTACAAGCAATGCGAAGTAGACAAAAGAGCTATGCTGATAAACGGCGTAAGCCGTTGGAATTCCAAGTGGGTGATCGTGTCATGTTAAAGGTTTCCCCTTGGAAAGGTGTAGTTCGATTCGCGAAGAAAGGCAAGCTAACACCACGATACGTGGGACCGTTCGAGATCATCGAACGTATTGGTCCTGTGGCGTACAGATTGAGCTTACCAGATGAACTCAGTGGTGTGCATGACGTGTTTCACGTCTCAAACTTAAAGAAATGCCTTGCTGATGAATCTCTCGTCATTCCACTTGAAGAGATTCAAGTTGATGAACAGTTGCACTTTATCGAAGAACCTTTAGAGATTATGGATCGCAAGGTTAAACAACTGAGGCGAAGCCGTATCCCCATTGTAAAGGTTCGTTGGAACTCAAGACGCGGACCCGAGTTTACTTGGGAACGTGAAGATCACATGAAGTTAAAGTATCCCCAACTATTTGAAGAAGAAACTGTACCCGATAACAACTCTTAAATTTCGGGACGAAATTTCTTTAACAAGGGGAGACTGTAACAGCAAGTACCAGAACGTCCGGCAAGTCCGTACGGTACGTGTACTTTCTACAGTAACTATGTGTACTTATACGATTTTAAACAGTACTTGAATTAACAAGATCTTAAATACAAGAAATCGTTGTACGTATTTTCGTATAAACTTAAATACATTAAGTACAACGTACATTTGGAAACATTTGTTACATTTATTAAGTGAAAACTTGATTACAGTTAACACAACAAGTCACGAGAAACAACGATGCTCAAACAAAATTCAGAAACAAATCGGTTGCGATCTGATGTCCACAACTGACAGGAATCAGATGACCGACAAGTCAGTACAAGAACAATGTGAAAACAGGATGTTTAGTTGAGTCCGACAGTGAGGAAACACAATCTAAACACAATTACAGTGTTATTTCAGAATAACGAACTGACAGTGTGTCTGCGTGAGTGACGATTCACACAAACATATCTGTGAGTTTAGAGTTCTGAAATAATGACTGAAAAGTAGAAAACAAAAGTCAGAAAGCAAAACCATCGTCGTATTCGTTCGGGTGACGATTCGAACGAATTACGCGCGAAGGTGACGCGATCTGACGAAACGAAAACGAAAACACGACACGAACGAAAGTAATTTAATAAAATAAAATAAATAACATTTTACAATTTTGAAACTCATCAAAATAATTAATTTAAACTCTTTTTATTTAAAACCATTTAAATTACGCGTAATTTTCCAGAAACGTAACGAAAACGCGAACCGAGCAACGAAAACGAACCCGAACACCCTCGGGGTATAAATACACAAGAATGAGCTTAATTTCCTCATTTCCCACTCCATCTTCTTCCCCACAACTCAAATCCCGGTTTTGAAAACCCTAGCCACCATGAAACTTCAAACAAGCATAACTTCCTCATTTCTCATCCGATTTGAGTGATTCTTTCGCCCACGCGTAGCCCTCGACTTCCTCTACATGAAAGTACAGTGGATCTAAGCTTATCACCACTGAAAAACGAGGTATTATGCTGTGAAGAGTCACGAAAATAGGGTTTTCTCACCCTTGTTCAACCACCACCTTCTAAGTCGGTTCTAAGCCTCCCTCTACCACCCCACGACCACAAGAACCACCCCCAGCCTATCCCAACTTCAACCACACATCAGAAACACAAGATGGGGATGGTGCCATGGGAAGCCTTGTTATGGCCGAATGACACACTCAGATGGCCGAATGGCCACCTCCTTCGGCACTTGCTCATTCGGCAAAACCACCTGCTCATTCGACCATCTCACATTCGCTGGGGTAGAACCATGGTTCATTCGACCCTCATACTCTCACAATGTCATTCGGCCGGACTTAACCCATTCGCCAGTCACTCTCTTTCGCCAGCTCTCATACGCCCTTCAGCCTCCATCCATTCGGCCAGTGACATTTGAGGGACACACAACCCACATTCGACCGAGACCCACTTTGTTTGGATGGCTAGCCACACGGCTGGAAACCCTAGTCGGCCAAGAAGCATCAAACATAAACCCTAATGGGCTCAAGCCGTTTCCAACAGGCCCAACAGTAGGCCCAAACGTGTTCTGGTTGGCCCAGGAGGGGCCCAACCTCATACTACCTAGGCCCAATGATATCTCGGCCCAAATCTACTGTTCCAGCCCAGAACCTATAGTAGGCCCAGTAAATAACCTCAAAGACCTTGTTTGGCCCATGTTTATTAAGTAACTAAGGACAAAATAGGCCCACGATCGATTTCAGCCCAAATGAACCAGGCCCAGGTTGGCCCATGCTCTATTTTACTACAGGCCTTTATTGGATTCAAGGGGCCTAGTAAAATCATCCCCTGGCCCACACATTTTGGCCCAAGGCCACCATTTAAGGCCAACAGTCCAAACTTTAGGCCCATCATTGTTTCAGCCCCATTTAGCAAGGCCCAACTTGGCTTATGAGTTATATTAGTGAAGGCCTGAGACAAATCTCAAAGGGCCCAACAAAATCAGCCCGAGGCCCACAGAAAACTAATTCAAGGCCTATTTTGAGGCCCATGTCCTCAATTTGGGGCCACCATACTAATCCCTTGGCCAACAGCCCATTCTTGGCCCAATATCAATTCCTAAAGCCTTATATGACTCTTGGCCCAACAAATATTACCAAGGCCCACCTTGGGCCCGATAAATTCCTTAGAGGCCCAGAACAAGGCCCACAAGGCTACTTGAACTTTAGCTCTTGTAACTTTTGGCAAGACCTTTGTACTCCATTAGTCCAAATCAATGTCCCACACTTTCAAATAAGCCTCACCATTCTCAAATGTTCAAGAATTATTCAAAGGCCTATGTATTTGGGCCCAAGGCCCAACTTGCTACACAAAGGCCCAACAAGTAACTTGGTCACAACGTTCGGTCCATATGCCATGATTAGGCCCACATGAGTTCACTACATTTCATAAGATCAAAATAAGATATGTCAAAAGAATGTTTGCTAAATTAATTCATAATTATGCAATAAATGTTCAAAACGTACAAAATCAACAAAGACGAGTTGGAAACTAAGCATTAAGTCTTTCATCAAAGCAAATGGCATATAATTAATGACAATATGATAACTTATAAGGTCATTAACTTGAATCAAACATATGGGACCGAACAGGGATCATGACCAAGTCATACGCGTGTTAGCCAACTTTAGGGCTAACACATATATCTACACACAATTTCCTACAAAACTTATACTTGCGAGTCTTAACAACGTGAAATCAATACAGGAACGTGAAAACAAACCAAATTACAATACAGAGCGCGTGCAGTCTTTTGGTTAAGCTAAGTCAACTCAACAGCAACAAGTGAGTTCATTGCCCCTTTTCTAACATTTTTGTTTTAAAACACGGGGCTGAGAAGCATGCGTAAGCTGTTTTATGTAAATTGTTTACTGGAATGCTTTTATATGTTTACATGTATAACTGTTATCTTAGACTCCTGTTTAGGTAACTGTTATGTATCAAAGAACTATTTCAAAGAACTATTTTCAAAGAACTAAAGACCTTAAACAAAGAACTATTTTCAAAGAACTAAAGACCTTAAACAAAGAACTATTTTCAAAGATCTATTTTCAAAGAACTAAGGATCTATTTTCAAAGAACTATTTCAAGAGTGTGTTGTCAAAGAACTAACGATCTATTTTCAAAGAACTATTTCAAGAGTGTGTTGTCAAAGAACTAACAATCTATTTTCAAAGAACTATTTCAAGAAGGTGTTGTCAAAGAACTAACGATCTATTTCAAAGAACTAAGTACAAAGAACTATTTTGAGGAACATCTGGGAAATGCTCAAAGATAACATGTGCCAAAGAACTAAAGAACTAAAGAACTATGGACGGTCTAAAGAACTATGAAAGCCTATATATCAAAAGATGTCCTAGCTAGACTGATTGATTATAGGTCACATGTTTGATGAGGTTTACAGATCTCCTCTACTACTAAGTACCTTGATTGACAGACTAGTCTACTCGAGTTGACCAAAGGCCCCAATCATTAGGACTTAGATTTTATTGAATGTTTATTTATTTATTTAATTAAGCATTTATAATTAATTCTACAATTGATGTTTTAATCATATTTGTACGATGAACATATGAAATCAAGAGAGATTTCAAACGATTGCAATTACAGGAACAGAGAACAGAGGAATCATGGGTGTTTAAAAGAGTATGGTAGGTAAAAATGCTTAATTATCATTAACATCAATGTCCTATGCGGATTAGTATGTGGTGGGACGTCGTCTGGGCGGGGTTGTAGCCTTGAACCAGGGGTATGCCCTATATATAAGCATACCGGTCTGGATGATACATGTGATGTTAATGAGGTTAGGGTCTTTACCGAAAGAAGGGTTCAAAACATTTTCAAAGTTACAAAACTATATGAACTCACCAACCATGTGTTGACTTGATCTTTTTGCATGACTTCTCAGGTGACGAACAGGTCAATTAGGAAGTCATTACTTCTGGATTAGGACTTCAAATAGAAGACTTAGTGTTTTGGACCTGCATATTTTGAAGACAACATTACACCTACCATTTTGTATATCTTGTGTAAATACAAGATAGAAACTCATGGTGTTAACAGTAGAGTTACATTGTTAAATTATAAACAATACTGAAGTAGTTTAACTTTGTAATTCTATCCTATTTAGCATTTCTCATTTATGTATCATGTGCCATATAACAATCTGATCAGTCCGATTATCACTCACGATATCGCGCCCCGGGAACCTTCCGCCCGACGGGACAACCGATCCTATCCCGCCGGCTCGGGGTGTGACACCGAATCTCAGAGCATAAATTTGACCCACAACAGTAGGGATGGCAGAAAAACCCATACCTTGTGGGAAAACCCGAAGCCCGAAACTTTAGGGTCGGGTATTGGCCTGAATATTAGGGTATGGGATAAAAAAAATATTTTTTCCGAGTTCGGGTACGGGTATGGGATTAAGGAATACCCGGCCCGATACCCGACCCACTTACCCGAAGTAATACCCGCAATATTTTGTTAATATTTTTTAATTTCCTTTTCTAAATCATAAGTCTTTTAATGAAACATCATAACAAAATTATAACTTTTATCTTATTATTTTATATTTAAAAACAAATTATGTTGTTTTGAATATGTAATTTCGGTTTGAATATTAAATTAATAGTCCATGGTAGCATCTTTTAAGAGCTATATGTGATGATATTTATATTTAATTAGTTTATATTTTATAGTGTTGATCTTATATGTATGATTATAATTTATTTTTGTAATTAAATAATAACATTACATAAAATTAATACTATACAAATGTACTCGGAAAACCACAAATTTTTTTTAATAAACTAATGGGTATACCCGATACCCATGGGTATGCCCGATACCCGATGGGTAATTACCCGATGGGTAATGGGCCGGCTATGGGATACAATTTTCCGAACCCGGCCCATTGCCGTTCCTGCCTATATGTGACATATATAAATACTCATCACAAGCATTTTTTTAATAAATTTGGTGATTTTTTTTGACATATGCAAGCTATATGTATACAATAGTTCTTTCTAATCTGTACGGAACATAGCTTTCTTTGTTTAACAATCATTTTTCAACATTTATCAAAAGCTAACATATGATTTTATAACAGGGTGTTTTTTAGTAACAATATTTTTCAATACACATACATTTCTATTTAAAAATATTTATTAAAATAACTGATAATTTTAACTAACAAAGCAACGATAACTTATGAAAGGTTTCAAGTTACATTTAGTTATCTATAATACGGATTAGTTTTTAACAAAATCTAAATCCATCTTAGGTTAATGCTAGACATGATAAATTTAAACAGATCAAACATGAAAAACAAATATTATAACAGTTGTATGAGAGTAGCTCCACCACATAAAATTGATGCGAGACATGCTGATATAATGATGGTCTTGATTGACATTCTTCCTTTATCACTCCTTAGTATCATAGCTTCATACATTGGCAAACTATTCAACACTCCGAAACTAGAAATAAACAGTTGCAGAAACAACTTTTCCAAACTCCGATCATTCAACACGCGTATCAACCCTATAATCAACGCAATTAGGTTGACAATTGATGCAGTTGTAAAAGGTACAAACACTGGGGAGTGAATCCCAAATTCCATAAGACCTTGATTATATCTCTTGTTTTTTTCACAATCTAGGACTTTACTTGTCACATTAAATCCTTGTGTAGTTATCCCTAAATGTGTAATTATGTACTCAACGAGCGCAAACGAGCTGGCTGAGAGCCCCCTTATTAGCCACATTCTTTGATCATTCCACCATCTCTTGTAAGTGCTATCAAATAATATGAAATCATAACAGTCTTGACCATATGCCCCGATAAATAAGAAAACATACAAAAAGAACCATGGATCTGTCATCTGTAACGAACAAAAGTTAATGGGCTTAACAATGTACGAAAACCTAACCATTTTGTTAAATCATAGCAGGAATAACTCTAACGGGCTTAATCTTAACGCATAATATGAAATAATGTTAATAATGATTAAGTTAATACCTTTGGGAAGATGTAAACGTCATTCAAAAGGGCAATTTGAGGAAGGAAAGAGTAGATTGTGATTGGAATTGATAAAAAGGGCCAAAAGGTATATAGTGCATAACATACACACATAAAAAAGCCCATGTATCTAGCTCCATAACCCACCGGGTTGTATTTTGAAAAGCAAACCTCAAGAACTCCAATAGCCCATCTCTTAGTTTGACTAACCACGTCTATGAGAGATATAGGGATATCACCTAAAAAGGCCGGTCTACTTGGGTGGCAAAAGATTGACTCCCATCCTTCACAATGCAATTGAAATCCTGTGAAATAGTCCTCCACAAGTGACCCATATCGAAAGCCGAACTACATGTAAACAAATAAAATCAATCCACCATCATTTTATATTAAATGGTGAACGCCATTATTAGGCGCCTCTCACCGACTGATCTGCCAACATGAGAGAGGTAAATCGCGCGACCCAGGGAAAATTGGGTGGTGACGGACTTTGAATTCTATACCTCTATTACGAATTCTCATCCTCTTACCACTAGGCCACCATCGCGGGGACAACATAATTTTCTATCACGTGACATGTACGAAAGATATTTTTTACTAAGTATTGGTAAGATACAATGTTGATTGAATACCATCGGTATCGGTATCATTTTTTATGTTTTTTGTATTAGTAAACCTCTGTTTTGGTGTTTTCAATGGTAACAAATCGATTTGACAAAATCATATGATTTTAGGTTTATACTTTCATCGTTTTTGTTATTGAAATTTTTTGGTATGATACGATACCGATCTCACCCCTTAGGCCCTTAATGACATAAACACAAATATAATAAACAAGATCAAGTTTGGGTCGGGCCTCACTTGGAATCCCCACTTGGTGTTGTTTTCATAGTTGCACTGAGCCACATGGTGGGCCAATTCTAAGACTGACTGTGCGGTAATGGGCTTTTCCACCACACGATCTGGCCCAAGTTGTTGTATTTCCGGTGGCACAATTGACGTGGGCCTGCCAAAGAAAACCCGACGACAAAAGAAGCATCCGCTTCCAACATAAGATGTGCCTTGTAAACCATCCATCCCAACCGGGTTTGCTACAAATAAACGCAAGAACTCACCACTATAAATGTCATCTTTGTTGAGACCATGATATCGTTGAGGATATTGGACGTATCCTAATCTGGGTCGAGCTAACGAGTCAGAAATAAAACACAATGTCCTCTTAACCGTTAGCGGATCGTTAGAGTACATGTCGCAATCCTGAGTAAGAACTATAGGAGCATTGGTCATAACACTTGATACTCGAAGCTTCAAAACAAATAAGACTAACATTATTAAGTATGATATATTTTTATTTGTTTATGCGCGTAAATTTAGGGTTTATGAGAGTAATAAATGGATGTGTGAGTAAAAGAATAGTAACAAAAGCATCAAACTTTCGCTTGTTTCTTGGATATGCTTTAAAAAAATTTCTAATATAAACCCAAAACTCAGAAAAATAGCTATTTTTGTATCTATACTAATATATAGTTTAATATAAATTATACTTGTCCTTGAAGTTAGTTACTGGTAAAAATTTGTGTAATACATAAAATCAAAAAAAAATTAACAAGTAATTGTTAATAGTATATTACCTATTCATAACTAAATTATGTTAAATATTTAAAAATATGTTTTGTTTAATGACTTTATTTAGTAGTACCAAAAGCAAAAAAGATAAATTTGACGAGACAAGAGATAATTTTTGTCATGTGTTACCTTGTTATATCATAAAAAGGCGAAAAATTGAGATTGAAAAGTTATTAAAGGTTCTTCTCTGTTACCTGTAAAGTTTGGCATCAGCTGAACCAAACAATAAAGTATGAAGTTTTGGATTCTTACCAAGCAATTGAGAGCACCAGCCTTGAAATTGTGTGGGGAGTTTTTGTTTTTTTCTCTTGAAACATACACAATATTTGGCATCAATTGCCCACTGTTATCTTTTCCTTTTGCACTCTCTTTCAATACCTTATCATCAATAATTCATCATATTCAAGTTTTGGCTAATCAATAATGTGTGTAGTTTTTTTAATGAAGTAACATTTTGATTAAAACATACCCTATGTGACAACATCATACATAAATTAATGGAAGTCATAAAATGCCATATATTGTTATTTTGTAACTAAAACAAATTTTTATTTTGGGAAAACTTCGTAGAAATGTAACCAGCTTTTAATTTTGTTATAATCAAGTCACCCAAAGTTAAATTTTTGTCCTAATTTTAACTCATTCAAGTTATTTTGGTTTTCTAATCATATGTTTTTAACCTAAATAACATGTATATATGTTGATATAAGTTCTAGTGAATAATTATTTTTTAAAGGTAACTCGCTTGAATCAATACTTATTAATTTTAATTAATATCAGAAACTATTAATCAAAGTTATATCATCATGTATTATCTACCATTTAGTTTAAAAACATATGATTAAAACATTAAAATAATTTGAATGATTTAATTGAGACAAAAAAAAATTTGAGTAACTTGATTAAAACAAAATTAAAAGTTAGTTACATTTTTAAAGTTATTCATTTTATTTATTACAAATTTCTAATTGTTCGTGTGATGTCAAATATTACTCAAGTGGATTTTCAAACGATCTACCCACGTTAAACTTACTATTGCCTAACTATTACCTACAAACTTTAGAATTGTTTAGAAAGTTTATTATCCTTGTTTGATTATAGTCTTTTGAAAACACTTTTTTCTAATCATTTATATATTTTCACTTATATTATTTTGAATATTCTTTTCCAATCAATTATGTCCCCATATCTTTTCTTTGGCTAATTAAATTATGTATATCAAAAGAAAAAAAATGAAAAATAATATCTTATTTGTCATGTAGTGAGATTTTTTTCTTACTTTTTGTATTCAAGTTACTTAACGCTTACTTTTACAAATTATAACTAAGTAAGGTTAGTCTTTTACGACACACTACACTTTAAGATTTTTTCCAGAGAATGATGACTGTTACGACGCTTTTATCTCTGATTACATATTCAACATCATGATAATTGTTTTCGCAATAGACGACTTGTAAGTTGCTAATTTTTTCATTAAAAACGACACTCGTGGCAGTTATATATCCACTGCAACGTTTGAGGTGAAAAATGATAGGCAATTGAGTTGTAAAGTAATTTGTAATTAATATCATTTCATTAAGTACACTACTTGTTAAAAATAGTTACACATATTTATGTCATACAAGTGAACAAATAGCATGAAACTTGTATATGTGACGCATTGTTTAAAATACAAAACTCATACCTGAATAATAACGGGATGGTTATCGCGACTAAACCCTGGTGTATGATACTTGGTGAAAATTTGCCGTTGTAATTCATCAGTAATGTAGTCGGGACATATTTCACCTCTCTTCATGGCATTCTCTATTCTGTTCTTCATATTCTCATACATGGTCTATGGTAAAAAAAAAAAATTTCTTTTCAAATTACAACTTAAAAAAACAAGAAGTCTACAAATGTAACACTCGTTTTTGTTGGCAAACGTTTAGTACAAGAATTTGGTTTAGGTGACGAAGAACACACAAAATTATCAGGTTTTAAAAAATCACAACTAAAACCTTAATCTATATTCCTTTTTTTTCAATAAATTTACTGTTTAATTTTATTTTAAATTTTTAATAAAGGTAAGTAAGTGTGTAGATATGCCCGACAACATTATTAACAAAGGGACACTATCCACGTGCCCTCGTTGCAGAAATGTTGTTTGTTTTTTTTTAACAGCAACAACCGAGCGTAACGTCATGGCATATGTACCACGTCAGCAGCTTCGGAAGACCCCTTCTTCAAAAGAGCGATAATCCGTTTTACCGGGCGCCACCCTCGGAAGAGTTGCACCTGATGCGCAAAAACCAGCTTATTTTTGCTGTAAAAATTGCGCCCTCATCGGTTCAGAACCCGAGATTAAGCTCAAGATTCTTTCCCTCAAATGGTATCCATAAAATTATCTCAAGTGAGAGTAGAACTCTTGAGTCTTGACCTCCACACCCAATTTTCCTCCTTGCTTGAATTTGAACACAAAACCTCCTTTTTAAGAGGCAATGCCTCTACCAAATAGACTAGTCCCACGTTGGCTAATTATAAATCAACATAAATAAGTTTTCTATCTTTGACCATGGACAATGTGGATGAACATGAATTATGAGTGTTGAAAAACTCATTTGCTATTCTATGGATCAGAACAATTATGCTAATATTTTATAATAATTTTTGAGAAAATAAATAACAGAAACTTCGTGTTGGCCAAAATTCTAAAATATATTATACGGAAGAACAAATAAACGAAAAATATAATAATTAATAATTATAAATTAATATATATACATTTGCGAAATATAATCATTGCAATTAGGGGTGTTCAAAAAGCCGAAATCTGAAACATACGAAATATTAATCGTATCCGAAACACGAAAAAAACTGATCCTAATTAAAGATTCGGATAGATTTGGATCGAATATACAAAATCTTTTTTATTCAGATCGGATATCCAAATTCAACCCGAATAGACCCTGTTTTTTGGGGTTAGTTCGGATTATTCAGATGAAAAAATAAGTTTTTTTGGGTTATTCAGATAGATTCGGATCAGATTAACAAATTTCGAATTCGGATCGGATCGAGTTTCGAATAGGGTCTTACAATTTTCAAATCCAAATAAACCGTTATTCAACACGATAAACACCCTTAATTGCAAGTGAACAATAAAATTAACTAAATACTCATTTTTAGTTGCGGTTTCTTCCCGTCTTTTGACATGGTTCTTTAGGAGGTATTGTTTAGCCGTGGTTTTTTGATTCTTTGGTACGGCTTATTTGGGAAGAGGCAAAAGATTTTAGTCGTGGTTTCTTCCTAACTTTTGACGCGGTTCTATGAAACTACATCGAAAGAAAAGGAAAGTGTACTAAACTAGGGTTGCCGCCGCCCACGCGTTGCGACGGGTCCCTTTATTTAACATGATAAAAATATGGTTTCAAAATCAAAACTCAGAATACATAACATGTCATTGTGTCGAAAATTTTAACATAAATTTTTTTAAAAATAATAGCAAAAAATAAAAATTGTCTAAAACTTATGCAAAAAAAAAGTTCAAATTATATCATTATGTTAATATGACTATTTGATCATAACGGAGACGGTGTCTTCATAAATATCAAAACAAAAAAATAAAACAGTTACACCGACTGTCAATTTGTTCAAAAATAATAAATCGAACTTTATTGCAAAAGCAACCGTCATTCTCAAGTAACATGAATCGAAGTATAAGTGCAATTATAACATTATTAGACTCACAACATAAAAACCTAATGTCAAAACAGTAACAAAAACACACTTAGACGTAAAATTTTTAAGAACTATGAACCCAAACGTAAACGATTAAAAATTATAATATAATAATGTCATTATACTAATATTATAATATATTTATTATTATTATAATATTATATTTTATTAATATTACTATTATAATATTATTTTTTTATTATTAATATTATTATTATAGTATTATTTTATACTATTATTATTATATTAATTATCATTAAAATATTATTTTTAATATTATATTATTATTATTATTATATTATTTTGTTAATAATACTATATTCTAATATTATCATATTTTAATATTATTATAATAATATTATTATTAATTTTATATTATTATTATTATTATTATTATTATTATTAAAGTAATATTACTGTTCATAGATCTTCTAATTGTATATAGGTAGTAATAAACACGAGTTTGGGCCATTATAGTTTGAAGGAAGAGAAAAGAAAATAATGATTTTTTTTTTGTTCTTGAGTTAATAGTAGACAAAATTTACAAATATATATTTTTGGTTTACATTAAACCATATTAAAATAAATGTAAGTCCATGCTGCTCTTCGCGGAGAGAGGGGCCAAATAAAATTAAATTGGACGCCTCGTTTTTTCTTTAAAAGTAATTTTTATAACAGCTAACGTCAAGTATCACTGTTTAAATGAGTACATTGACACCACCTTGTAAGAGGAAACCCACACGAGGAAAACCCACTAACTTAACCTAAAGCATTTTTTTGCTCCAGCCGAGACTCGAACCCAAGACCTCATATTTGTAAAGTCATTAGGCTATAAGCCCTTTGGTATTTAAAAGTAAATGATGCTCTTGTTTCTCTAGTCATAGAAGATAGAACCAGTTTAACTTAAAACATGAAGGGATAAGCAAACACACGTAGAGAACAAACCTAATAACAAATGGGCACAACGAGCAGAACAAATCCATAAAAAACTACCACATGAAAAAAATAAAAATGGTTTGCAACCATAAAGTAAACATGTTAAATGTTAAGAAAAAAATAAACAACAAGTCTATTATCTATTATATATAATAAATGAAAATCTTTGGGAGACACATGGCACAATTCTAGACCATCTAAAATTTAGTTTCCCGCTTCTCTCTCCTCTTTAATTATCAATATTTATTATTTTGTTTGGAATTAAGAATAATGAATTTTAATATGTATAATAATTAATATATTATTAATAAATTGGATTTAAAATGAAATTAACTATGTAGCTTTTAAATAAACTTATATTCTTTTTTAACAACTTTTATTTTGTTTTTTAAGTATCATCAAATTTAAATTATATTACTTAAAAAGTAAATTTTCATTTGCGTCCCTATGGTTTGCTCACTTTTGTCATTTTAATTCAGAAGTTTAAATTTTATTATATTCGTCCTTATGATTTCCATTTTATTGTCATTTTATTCCAAAAGTTTAAATTTTATTGGACTAAAATGACAATAAAACGAAAACCATAAGAACCAAAATGACAATAAAATGAAAACCATAAGAAACAAAATATTGAAATTTACACTTTCGGACTGAAATGACAAAAGTGAGCAAACCATAGGGACGAAAATGACAATTTACTCTTACTTAAAATATTTAAAAATAAAACATTAATGGTGCTAATTGATTTTATGAGTGATTTTTTTTAAATATTTAATATGATTTGATGATTTGAATGATAAAAATACACTATATTGAAATAATAAAAAGTAAATATTTTTAAAAATCCAAATTATATGTATTAATAAAAATTCAAAGTCAAGTTAATTTTAGTGTGTTAAAGAAGAATAAGTATACATTAATTAAATTAAAATTTATAGATTACATTACATAAAAATGATAACACATAGTTGAAAAAAATTTAAATTAAAATGCAATTTATAATTATACATAAAATTTTTTTAAACATATTTGGATGACTTTTTGTGTAAAACAAGATTTTAGTTAAACTATACAATTTACATGTTTTTTTAGTTACATAACTTTTTGTTACGAGATATATATATATATATATAATATTTTTTTTCAACCCGTGTAATACACGGGATTTTAACCTAGTACTTAATAAATCAAAATAATTTTGGACACTTGTCAAAAATCTAGAGCATGCTCAAACTATTTTTCCTGCCTCTCTCTCCTAATAAATACATTACTTTATTAAATACTAATAATAATAATTATATAATTATATATTTGTTATACCTTTTTCAATTAAAAAATGTTCTTAATAGCAAAAAAATATATTACATAATAGTATTAAATACTAATTATAATATATATATACAATTTATAATTAAAAATGATTTCTTAATATAATAAAAAATATTTTAATATTAAAAAACACACTTTTAAAAAATCAGATTACTATAAAATATGAAAAATTTCTAATAATTTACAAATCATAATAACTTTTTATAATTTATAAGTCATTATTATTAACTATTTTTTTTCTTTATCAACTTGTGTAATAATAGATAATATCCTATTATTTTGTAAAAAATGACATTTTTTAAAAAACAACTTTTTAAAATGAAATGTTTAAAAAATTAAACTTTGAAAACGGAATTTTTTTTAAAATACAATATTATTATTTTATTTTATATGTAATGTTGATAATATTTTAAATCAAAAAAATCATTTACAGTTATTAAAGTTATATTATTGAATACTTATTAATTTTTATTAAACCCGTGTAATATACGGGATACTAACCTAGTAAAAAATAAACGAAAAAACACATAATGTCACGCGAAACAATCAAACTATACACGTACATCACTTTTGAACTGTTTAGATAGTAATATTTAATAAGAAATTTCATCGACCAAAACTAACATCTCAACTTATAAAAGTTTTGAAACTCAGTTTTCTAAATTTGTAAAATGTTACTTTGGTCTAGCTTAAATTATAAAAAAGTGGTGTCAAAACTCTTTTTTCTGACCTTATAAAATGTTATTTGGTCTAGCTCAGATTTATAAAAAAATTAATCCCATAAAGTATGTATAAATTGGCTCTTCATTAATAACTATTCTTTATGTTTTTTTTATAAAAATAACATTATATATATATATATATATATATATATATATGGTTAAATCCACTAAGAAGATATTTTACCTAAAAAAGAGCAAAAAGTAATAAAAGTTTGACATGTAATATGTAAAAATATAAAAACAAAAATATTGTACAAAATACAATATAAAAAAAGTTTAGTATAAAAAATTAAATATCTAAAACAAAAATAAAAAATACAGTTCAAAAAAATTATAAAAAAAAAAAAATATTAATGTTGTACACAAAACAAAAATACCGTACAAAAACACAAAAATCTAGTAAAAAATACATAACAAAAAATTAATTTAGTAAAAAAATAAAATCTAATACAAAAAAAATAAAATGTTATACATAAATTATTTTTTCTTCTTGTATACTCACTAAAAATCTTTCGTTATTTAACCATTTTTCTATACATGTGTATATGTACTCTGTTATGAACCTAGTTGACTTTGCCATCGACCAAAAACTAACTTTTTTTAACTTGGAAAATTTTCTAAACTTTTAACTTCAACATTGTTAGCTTTGGTCTACGCCCCATTGCGATGTACATATATAATATATACATGTATAGGTTTTCAAGTGACCAAATTATAATTACACTAATTTTAACGAAAATAACGTTAAAAGTGTTGGGATGATTAACTTCAAACGACAGTGTTGAGCAGTAACTCCTTCGAAGCAGTCTTTATATCCTAACTGAGATAAAGTTAAGGTTTGCGTTTATTCTTCACCAAGACCCTGCTAAAAAATCGGAATATACTGGGTAAGTTTGTTTATTTATTGTTACCTTGGTCTCTTCGTACCGGAGCTCAGTCTTTTCATGATGGTTGGAGTTAAAATACACCTCTGGACATCTGTCCATGACATTGTTATCCCTACAAAACGGAAGCCAACACTCTGAAAACTTTGCAGCCTCCATGAAAGCAAAAAGAGTAAGCTCCGACCCACCATCATCGGAAACATACACCGATATCTTCTCCGGCGGGTAATCATACGCCATAAGAGACAAAGCGGTGTTCACTACGTTTATAGGCGGCTCTTTGTAGGGATCCGCCGTGCATATGAAGATGTCGATGGCCGGAAAATCTTGTTCTTGGAGGACTTTTTCTAGGTTTTCCGGGAAAGTTTGCCGGAGGACCGGGCAGAGGCGGAAGGAGGTGGTGGTGGCCCACATGAAGGCGAGGATGAGGTCGGAGATTAAGAGGGTGGTGGTGATGATGACGGAGATGACGGTGGTGGAGTGGCGGAAGAGGGTGGTGAGATGGTGGTAGATAAGGGCGAGGATGGCAAAACTGTAAATAATTGCAAAGGCACGATTGAAAGAAGTGCATGGCATCTGCTTTTGTGTGTGAAGAAGTGTTCCCATGTTTACGTTTAGAGATATTTTGGTGGTTGTGTTTATTTATAGGCTTTTAGCCTTGTTTTAAAGTGTCATTACTTTTTAATAAATAATCATTAAACTTAACATAAGGGTGTAATTAGAAAGATGTCTGAATGGTTAAGAAACTATAAACCAGTAAATGTCGAACGGGTTAAGACTATTACGTTGAGGATCTAAACGATTATGCAGAGGAGAGATGTTGTCAGAGTTAAGAGGTCTTCGTCTTCGTCAGATGTTCGAGAGAGGAGAGGTCTTCACCAAAGAGAAGAGGTCATCGGAAAGGATTGAAGAGATGGAGAGGAGCCAACCACTTTCATTTAGACTTGTTAAGATGTTTGTCCAGATCTGAATCATTTAGACGTCCATTCAGACATTTCTTTTCATTCAGATGTTTAAAACACACAATAAGAATAGGACTTACTTGGACATTACTCCATTCATACTCTACCAAACTACCACATAGTGTTGTTAACCATAACGAGTTAGGCGTCTCATTGAAAACAACCTTTTTATTTTTATGAGGTTTGCTAATGATAGGATATACTGACTGCGATAATAATGTAGTGTTGATAACCAAAAAACAAATTATAAGACAGGACGTGGGAGTGTTTAAACCAAAAATCAGGATTTTAGCTTGTTTGAACCAGCCAATTACCAATCTTGTGTCCCCGTCAGTTTACTCTGTCTGGACTAGTGACCAGCTTGGGCATCCTTTAGCCATTCAGGGCTGTGTACGTAGTACCCGGCAGTTGATTAATTGGTCATTTAAAAAAATATAATGTATTTACATATTCTTTTTCAAGTTATTTAACATTGGCATAAAAAAATAAGAGTTAATTACACGGATGGTCCATGTGGTTTACCCAGATTGCACCGATGGTCCTTAACTTCGAGAAATTACACCGGTGGCCAGAAAGTTTGCAAAAACGTAACACGGATGGTCTCTGGAGTGGATGTCTGTTAACTTTTTATGTTAACATTTTGAAAATGACCAAAATACCCTTACCCATCTAGTTTAACCCAGCCCTCTCTTCCTCTCCGGCAACCACCACCACCACTCTAGAAGTCGCCACCGCCGTACAGAACACCCTCGACCTCCTAAACCCTGCCTTATTCCATCAAACACCACCACTTGGAAACACATCTTCCCCCTTCACTTTCACCCTCGATCCTCCATCCACCGTAATTATCTCCGACACCATGACTACGAGTCATTAACCCTCGGCCGGTCGCCTCCCTCACAACCAACATCGATTTAACAATCACAGGGATCAGCAAATCGAAAATGAACACAAATTCCATGCTCGCACCGGTTGATTTATCAACTCCGGTGACATCCGGCATAACACAGGGAAGTGGGGAGTATTTCGCTAAAGTCAGATTGGGTACTCACTATTACATGTTAATCGACACCGGAAGTGATATAAACTGGCTTCAATGTCAGCCGTGTGAAGAATGCTACCAACAAACCGATCCGATTTACAATCCATCGGCTTACAGCTCATACAATGCCTTATCTTGTGGTTCAGAACAGTGCGCATCGCTCGACATCTCGGCTTGCCGGAGCAACCAGTGTTTGTACCAGGTGTCATACGGTGACAGGTCGTTCACTGTTGGCAACTTCGTGACGGAAACGGTGGGGGCGATGGTGGAGGGCGCAGGTGAAGGGTTTGTTGCCGCCGGAGATGGTCTGTGGTGGTGGTTGCCGGAGGTGGTCGCCGTAGGGGAAGAGAGGGATATGTTAAACTAGATGGGTAAGGGTATTTTGGTCATTTTAAAAAGTTAACAGGAAAAGTTAACAGACATCCACTCTAGGTATCATCCGTGTTATGTTTTTGCAAACTTTCTGGCCACCGGTGTAATTTATCGAACTTAGGGACCATCGTTGCAATCTGGGTAAACCACATGAAACTATCCGTGTAATTAACTCAAACAATAAATAACTATAAATTACGTAAAGTCTCCAACGCTCCAAAAAGTTGTAACAAGTGATTTTGTTGGGAAAAGTTATAACAAAATCATTTTAAAATATAAACCATAATCTAAACCCGGGATTTTCTCGTACGGAAGAAGAGCATGTAGGGATCATTCATCATCGGCCACGTGGAACAACTTTTGTAATTTTTAACCCGTACTTCATAGGCCAAATTAAAGTTGGGAGACAAACCCGAAACTTACAGCCGGAAGCGGTCATATTCGAACCATTGGTGCATGCCATTTAACATTCTTAGATAAGTGGTAACCGGAACTAAGAGATGACAATTTTTACTCATATTATAAAAAATGGATTGGTTTGGTAAACAATTCTTGTATAATGGATTGAAATAGTAGCATCATAATATTGAATGGGTTGAGATGGGTAACACTTAAACACAACACGGGTCAACATGAGTAACTAAAAACTATGTAAATGCAATGGATTTAAAGATTTAAAAAAGATTAATAACATATTTGATGAGAAAAATACTAAAGTTTATCCAAATAGACTATTTGTTTACTTATAACATATCTTAAGATGAATTAAATTGATGTTTTTTAAGAACAATCCATTTAGATCCGAACATATTTTGCTTAAAACCCGTTCTGACTCACACTCATCTTGACCCGAAGCCGTTCTGATATGTTACACAACCCGTCTATTTTTCCAGGTATGCCAGAACTGTTATACAATTACCCTGCAAAACCCGAACCGAAACTGGTCGAAAACCGAAACCGATTCTTGACTTTTTTGTACTATAACCGGAAACAAGTTTGAAACTGAAATCGGTTAAAAGAAAAAACCGCCCAACAACAGGCCAAATTAAAAAGTCGTTGGTTTCTCTTTCTAATGGACTAATGGAGTAATGGGTAACTACTAACTAGACTACATTATTGGGCTATAAGTGATGGGCCTCTCCCAATACAGCCATACAGGTAACAAGGGCTTTAGGACCATCACAGTTCGGCTTGCTAATGTTATCAAAAAACGAGAGAAATGATCTGGCTTGGATAAACATTATTATATTTTGTTTTGAAATAAGTAATACTATATAATACTGTTGTAAAAATCGGTTTAGGTGGCCACCTAGGCGCTAGACGCCCGTCAACTGTCTCGATTTTGGCATAGGCGGTGCCTAGGCGCTAGACAGCCTAGTCAGATTTTTATTTTTTTTGACTTTTGACTTTTTTTTGACTTTTTTCTGGTAAAAAGGAACTAATTTCATGATTATTTAGACACTTATCAACCAAAAATCATTAACATGTCCCTGAAACATCAAATCCAGCCAGTTAACATCGAAATTCATATCTAAACTTTGAACTCGGTGTTTAAGTTTGCACTTTGAAGTACTTTATTTAGTATATTTACGTTTATTTTTTAAATTATTTGAAGTATTATATTAAATTATTGATATTTATGTGTGTATATATTATAAATTTGTAAAATTACATACAAAAATTCCAATCCGCCTAGCGCCGATTAATCCCGATTAATCCCTAGGCTGTCTCTCGCCTCCCGACTAGCGCCTAGCGACTTCTACAACCATGCTATATAATAAAACAAATTAAGATGGACATCTTAACACAATATAAATTAAGATACATAACTAAAAAATTATGTGAATAGAATGAACTAAAACAAGTAAGAATCGTGAAAAACTTATTTCATAATAAAATCACTAAAGATTATCAAAGTGAGTTATTTGTTTAGTTACAATTAATTTGGACTTCAACTAAATTGATGTTTAAAAAAAACATATAGTGTTTATTTAATAAAAACAATAAAATATATTTCATTCATAGAATGCTGGTAAGAAACCGGGAAACCAAATACATCAGCTCCAATAGTGTTTAATTGTATATTTTAAGCTATGCTTAATTGCTTAATATTAAGAGTTTTAAGATTTCATGACAACATGAGTTAAAGTGATATATTTTTAATTAAAGTTATAACTTACAAGAGAAATTTTAATCTGATTATTAGTATTCTGACTATTAATTTTATTGGGAATTTATAACGTGACTAAAATCCAGTTGTCATTTTAAAGTTTAGGTTATCCAAACATCTATCTTTTTTATTTTAACATCCATCTACCCGATACGTATTATATATATCAAACTGGACGTATAGTGCCTACTAACACACATTGCATTGACAAACTAAATGTCTCATACATGCAATACAATTACGAATATTCTTACATGTCACGTATAATTTTTTGTTTAATTTTGGTGAACTTTTCTGTAATATGCAAGCTAGAGTACTGTAGCTTTTATACATGTGCAGCACATACAGTTTTTATTAGTTAATAATCTTTTTCCATTTTTTTTCAAAACCCAACATTTAATTTTATACCAGATTGTCAACAATTTTAATGTGTTAAAGTTTTTAATTTGAAAACTAATTATTAAAATAAGTGATAATTTTAACTAACAAAACAACGGATTGTTTGACAGCTTTTTAATGGTTCATTAAGAGGTTATCAATTAATAATTTATAGTCTCTTAATGGTTAAAATGTAATATCAAGTCAAAATGGTTAAGAGCTTGCTTCTTAATATTATCTTTTAATCATTCAGACAGAGGTTTCTTCTTAACTATTAAAGGATTATGAATAATTAAAAAAGAACATCTTAATAACTATTAAAAAACTACCTACAACCCTAAGACTTGCCACAATGGGCACCCCGTTGGGCACGCGGGATCGTTCCCTGCCGCGGTGTCCAGCGGGAACACCGCCCCCTGCCAAGCGGTGCCCGCCGAAACCAGCCCCACGGCCCCCGCTCCCCGTTGGGTGTTGTGTCATTTGATTGGTCCATTTTAAATGGGTGGGCCCCCTTTTTTTGTAACCGTTGGACAATTAAAAAAAAATTATAATAAAATCAATCTTTATATAAATCACTCATTTCAACCATTTTACACACTCAATTTCATTCAAAACTCTCTTAATTTTTATACATTTTTTTATAAAAATGTCATCATCCTCTACGGTGTTCTCATCTTCTGATAGCGAGGGTACTGATCTTTTTATCGCGGCTTTGTCTACCATGGCTCAAGAAAACGCTTCTCAGATTCCTCGGCCTATAATTAGGAGAATTCAGATTAATCGAGACAGGGAAGCGGGGCATGATCTGTTGATGCGTCATTATTTTGGGCCCGAACCGTTGTATAATGAGAAGTTGTTCAAGAGGCGTTTCCGGATGCAACGACCTCTATTTGAACGTATCGTGAACGATCTGGAGGTTGCAGATACTTATTTTCAACTGAGATGGGATGCTCGCGGCAAGCGAGGATTTACACCGTTACAAAAGTGTACGTCGGCTATTCGACAATTGGCATACGGGAGTACGGCAGACTTAATGGACGACTATTTACAGATGTTAGACAGCACTTTCAGAGAGTGCCTTTATAATTTCTGTAAGAATATCCGTCGACTCTATGGTCCTAAATATTTGCGCAAACCAAATTATAATGATGTTATGAATTTGTATGAACACCATGAAAATTATCATGGGTTTCCCGGTATGCTTGGTAGTATTGATTGTATGCACTGGGATTGGGAAAATTGTCCGGTTGCATGGAGAGGACAATTTATGAGAGGCGATCACGGATGCCCCTCGATTATTCTTGAAGCAGTTTGTTCACATGATTTATGGATCTGGCATGCATATTTGGCATGCCTGGTGCGAATAACGACCTAAACGTTCTAAACTCGTCGCCGTTACTCAATGATATGGAAAACGGTGTGTTTCCACAATCATCGTTTTTTTGTAACGATAACGAGTACGCTCACGGTTATTATCTTGCTGACGGGATTTACCCAGAATGGCCGGTTTTTATGCAAACAATAACATGTCCAACAACCTTTAAACGGAAAAGGTTTCAAGTAGCACAAGAGGGTGCAAGGAAGGATATTGAACGGGCGTTGGTGTTCTTAAAAAAAGATTTCAAATTATAAAAAATCCGGCTAGAGCATGGCATCCTAAAAAAATTAGATCCGTTATGTATGCATGTATCATAATACACAATATGATACTTGAATGTGAGGGCAAGTCGATTAGCCCGTTTGTTCCCGATGAAGACGAACCGCCATCTCCTTTTGACATTGATGACCCGCGTAGAGATAACCAAATTTTGGCGTTGCGAAACAAAAGCATTCACGAGTCGTTAAAAGCCGATTTGGTCGAACATATCGAAAAGGTTCGAACCAATATTGTCGTTCGTAGCATCTAAGCCGTCTAGAATATTTTTAATATGTTATTGTTTTTTTAATGTAATGTGTCTTTTTTTTGTAAAATATTGAATTATTTTTAAATTAGAGTAATGTTTTTTTTTTAATTTTAATTGTTGATGACGTGGAATAGTGGGGAAGGGTTTTCAGTGGGGTGACCATTGTGGGTGTTGAAGGATTTCAGTGGGGTGATGACGTGGTATGAAATTTCAGTGGGGAATGGTTTTCAGTGAGGTGACCGCTGTGGATAGTCTAACAATAGATAATAAAAGGTGCCAAGTTGCATATTTATATGTATAACTTGGTTATAGACCCGTGTATAACACGAGTTTAAAATAAAAATTATGTAATTTTATGATGTTTTATTAAATTTAAGTACATAATTAAAAGAATTTTATTGCATAAAACAACATAAGATAAAAGTATAATTACAATTTAAATCTTTAAACATTTGTTTGTGCATATTTGTTGTTTTGTTTGAAATTAAGAAATTTGTTATTGTGTTTAAGCTTATATTATGACAAAGATTTAAAAAAGTTGTTATCAATTGATAAATTTTGTAATAAATTGTTAAAAGAATTAATATTTGAAAAATAACAAACTTTGTTACAATTTGATATTGAAGAAAATAAATGGTCGTATTTTATAAAAAAAAATATTATTAATAGGATTTAACACTATACTGAATTAATACGAAAAACAATCAATCAAAAATTCCTTAAATAATAAATATGATTTTATAAATAAAGTAATGTTTTTATTTGATTACCATTTAAATAAGAAAAGTGAATGTGAGAATGTCATGTGACATTTATTTGAATTCATTTATTAGTAGTAAGATATATAATAGTTTTCATTAAAAACTATAAAACTAGCTTAAGCTAATGGTAAACTGAAAAAATTCAAGCCGATCAAACTTGAGTGTCAATTGATCGCAGTCGAAGGTACAATCAAATAAAACCTAAATACCTTTAGTAAAGGATAAGTAGGGTATCGAATCCAAGAAGCTTGTGGAAGGTTAATTGTAAAACTAAATTAACTAGGCAGTAAAAGTAACACCGGTTTTTTAGAGTTTGAGTTGGTTTTAAGGAAAACAGAATTGCTGAAATTAAAATTACTAAATTTAAGATTAACGAATTAATGAAAACAAACACGAATTAAAATTGAACGATTAAACAATTAATAAGAAGAAGTAACCAACCCTAGATTTCAAATTTGACACGAATCAAAACCATTTATTTCAATTGATTGACAATGTTGTTAACAATTCAACGAACAACAATTAGATTAATCTAATTGTTATCACCTTGATTTAAAACCTAATTAACAATTCAATATGTAGCGGCTAGTGGAGAAGTCGAATGACAATTGAATTATTTTGTTAAATCAAATCAAGTCTATTTGTAAATCCGGAAACAAGTAATAACGAACAAAAGAAAGACTATTCAATCCTACGTTACATTCAATCAATCAAAATAAATATGAAAAGTTCAAGTGTCAAACCCTACATCTAGGGTTAGTCACAAAGTTACTAGCCGGACATCGCGGGTGTTGAATCTTCAAGAATCATGGTTGAAATCATCTTTGGATTGTTGAGTTGGTTGAAAAAGGTTGAATCTTGATGCTTGGAATCGTCCCCAAATCGCCCAAGAATGTTGCTTTTTCGTCTGCAAACCGGTGTCTCCGTTTAGGGTTTCATAGCCATGTATTTTTACCCGAAAACGCGTTTAAAACGATTAATTTTTCGTGACCATCGTAGCCTACGATGGAAGAATCGTAGCCTACGATAAACCTTCTGTTAAAATTCATTTTTTTCAGAACCCCGATCGTAGCCTACGATGGAAGAATCGTAGCCTACGATGGAAGAATCGTATCCTACGATCCAGCATTTTCCAAATTCTTCATTTTTAGTCCCTGCACTTCATACTTTCCACTTTTGACGCTTTCAACCCCTGGACTTCATCCGGGTACACTCTAAGCATCCAAACTCCATCATTTTATGCATTGTTCCTACAAAAACATGATTTCGCGTAGTTATCTAATTCAAACACATCTAATGCATAAAATGTAATAAACCCACAAGATTAACATACATTATATTCGGGTTTTCAGTCGCTCATCACATTCCCACACTTGCCTTTGCTTGTCCCCAAGCAAACCCTCATAACAATATATATTCTTTTCAATGTATTTCACCACCTCTTCCACATTAAACTGGTTTTAAAACTTAGGGTCCTTAACCTTACCTATCCCCATAGACTGACACATAGTAAGAATTACAATCTGACATAAAGATGATATGCCATTTATAAAGCTCAAGACCTGCCTAACTAAACCTAATAGTGCTTCTGTGTTTTCCACATGTTCACACCCCTCACCAAATACACTCCTCTCGGCTTAATTTCTGGACCAGCATAAAATATGCTAGTATAACTTCACTCAAAACCGAATATGAGATCATATAAGCATAGGCTTGTAAGGCAATCAGATCTCCACTACTGCTATAGACACTGCACAAATCAAAGGACTTTTGGGTTTTTGGCTAAGGCTTGGGGTAGGGATTCAGGCTTTTTAAGTGGCTAAATATTTATGCTATAGATCGTTGTAGTATAGTGGTAAATATTTATGAGAATTCTATCTTTCCAACTATTCACAAAGTCACTTTTGACTTTTCTTATTTATCTACAACTTTAAATCTTTTCTGATTCACTTATTCTCAAAACTCACATTATTTTTTTTTTTTTGGATTTTTCATTACCTTTTTTTTTTTTTTCATTGCACTTTTCTCTAGAAATCTCATCAATTAATTGAAAAAGATATATACTTTATGCTTGGCTAGTGGGTAAACAAACGAAGGGAATAATGGTCTATTCAATACCATTTATTAGGCTCAAATGGGCTTCTAAGGGATAAAATCAGTGAAACGGGTTAATAGGGAAATATGAGGCGACCTAATGCCTTATCACTTTTGTGCAATTGCCTAATATGTAGTCTCGAAGTGTATCAAACCATACAAGTTCTACCATATAATAACACATTGGTCACACTCAGCAAATGAAATAATTTTCAAGTGACCTATCAATATATGATGATAATGGCTCAAGAACTCACACATGGCAGGAAAAAAAGGGTTACCGACATAAACATGTGTTCAATTTTGAAGCACCTTAACCCTAGTTAGGCAACTCTATCAATTTTTCCACAAAAACATCTGTCAGAAACACTCCCATGAAACTTAAAGGGGTCAGGTATGACTAAAGACCAGAAGTTGAAAAAAAAAACAGTTAGTTTCATAAAATTTTCTAAATTTTTCCCAATTTCAGCATTTTTCCAATTTTTCCAATTCTATGAATTATCACCACTCCTAGGTTCCCACATCCCCACACTTGGGATACATTGTCCCCAATGTATGGTCTTTCTAAACGTGAACCTCATTATCCCAACCAAACCATGAGCGACTGACATCTGTCTCTAATTAACAAGTCATGAAATTCAACACACCACACTTAAACCAACAAAGCAACAAATTGTTCAAAATATACAAAAATATACAAGATAAAGTAGCACGTGGACCTGATCTCATGAATCAGAGAGTGCTATCGATAAGCTGATCTAAGAGGTCCAAAACCTCCACTCAAAGTGTCCCACCATGATTGAAATTGGTAGGGGTCACTGGATCTTCCTTCACTCGAACTCTGGGGTGGCTGCTGCTGATACTCGGGATTCTGGAAATGCTGGTATTGGGGCTGTGGTGGTGAGTAGTACGGATGATCCTCAGGCAAAAACTGGCCGGTGACATGTAGTGGCATCCATGGAGAGTGGTGAGTCTCCGGTATAGGGTATGAATACCCTCCTGGTACATGTGGCTCGACCTGTCTATAATCCACGAACGGTGGATGTTCCATGACCTCTCTTCCCGCCTCCCAGTCGTCACGCATACGTCTCATTTGATCATCAAAGTACCTGAAATTCATGTCATGATGAAAACTTACCTGTTGTTGCATCCCGACATCAGAAATATGAGCCATCAGCTGCTCATGTTGTCTGGTGCGCGTCCCATCGTGGTGGGAATTCTGATCATAAAGGGCACGACTAAACGTGTCCCATCCCGCATACTCTGGTGGTCTTTGGCTTTCCACCTGTGCCTGCATCACATCATCAAAAATACCCCAAGAGTAACCTGGCGCACCCGGTTGGGGTTGGCTGCTTGAGCCAGCACCTGTATCTCTACCACCCTGTCTTTGACGAAGCCTCTCTTCGTCACTACTGTCCAGATCATCCATTTCCCCCGCCCGAGGGGGTTGCTTTCCATACCTTGGGATCTTGACCTTCGCCCCTTTAAGACTTAACTTATTCCAGCATCGGGTGACCTTTAGAGACCATCCCTCCTTCTTCACCAAGTAATCTTCAATGTTCCAAGGTTTTAAAACCTTGATTGTCTCATTTTCATCCTCACCAATCGCCCCCTGTGTTTTCAGTAATGCACTAATCAGTCGAACATGGGGTATCAGTTTCTTACCTTTTGTAACCTTCGACTTCCAAACATGCATCATGACAAGCTGTCGATATGACAGCAGTAAGTTCCCGGTCATGATAGCATACAAAACCGGCGACTCCCATGATCGGATATTGGCCATATCCCCCAGCTTTGGACACACGTTGGTTACCACATAAGAAAGCAAAATGCGGACAATCGGTAGCAGATTATCCCTCTTCATCGCCACCCCTTTTGACAGATCAAAGATGGCTTGCTTCATTGTAGTTTCATCAGCCAATCGATCTGGATGACCCCAGTAATCATCATCCGCCACATAAGAATAATCATCAGCTGGCTTGCTGTCAAAATTCGCCAGCTGTCGGAGCGTGTCAAAGGACATTTTCACATCCACACCATTCACTGTGCCCTGAAGCACCGTGCTGAACGGTGGGTTATTTCCAACTTCTCTCTTCAAGGTGGCCATCCATTGCACCACCGCATCAACGTATACAATTCCCCGTGAATTGAAATCATAACGAACTACAGATTTCCACCCCAATGCCTCAAACTTCTGATAAAACCCAAATAGCTCAAAATCAGTAGGATGAGCGTGCTTCTCAAAGCACATGTTCTTCATTAGTTTGGTTTCATCCCCAAAGTCTGCCAAATACTCTGCTACTTGGCGATCAAATTTTGGCGCCGTTGCCGGGGAGCCAGTGCGCAAGGTTTATTGTTAGTTGTTAATTTGTTTCAATCAGTACTACTCGGGTTGTTTGCTTGTTTGTGTGCAGGTAATCTCAGGTTATATGCATACAAGATTTTCTGGAAAGACTTCACCATTAATATTTGATCCAGAAATCGAACGAACAGCTCGCCACAACAGGGTTATTCACCGGACTAACCTTGAATCTTCAAGCCAATCAAATCGATCTGCAGCAATGGTGAACTTTAACAATCCTCCGAATAACGATCCACCACCAGTGAACAATGATCCACCACCATTTCCACCATTTGAAGGTGCTCTTCACCAAAACCCTCAACCAGTAAACCAAGCACCATCTAATGCTGAGGATCATCATACTCACAATGATGAGACGATAAATGGGACAGTTGGAACAGGTACCGGCCGGGTACAAAACTGGGATGATGGGTGGAATGGACAAGAACCACGTCAGGGACAACTAAATAATATTTATGATCATCCACCTCAGAACTAGATGAACTACGGGCCTCAGATGAATTATGGTGGATATGGAATGCCAAATCAACCACCACAAGGACATCCACAGCAACAACAGGGATATTACATGCCTCAGATGCCACAAATGCAAGCCCCGAACTATGGGCCAGGTATTCCCGTGCCTCCTCAATATAACATGGGAGTACCAATGAATCACAATCAAGGCATGATGCATGCTCAAGCCGCCAACGCCTACTCCCAACCAGCATTGACCACCAATGCTTCACCTGTGGTCACACCCGTGAGGAATGGAAGATCTTATGAAGTCCGTCCAGCAGTGTTAACTTCCATTCCTACTTTTAACGGGAGAGCCATCGATGAACCATACCCACATCTACAGAGTTTTGAACAATTTTGTCAAGTTACTGGGTTACAAGGGTTTACACAGGATGAAGTCAAGCTGATTTTGTTTTCCTTCAGTCTGAAGGATCGTGCGAAGGAGTGGTTTGATTCGTTGCCTTCTGCTAGTATTTACACATGGGCCGATCTGCAAAAACAGTTTCTAGAGGAATTCTACACGATGAAGAAGACTAATGAGGCCCGGGCAAATATCAGGAACTTCAAGCAGAAGGGTGGAGAGTTGTTTCATGAGGCATTTACCCGATTTAAGGACATGCTACGCAAGTGTCCTCATCATGGAATCAGCATGTGGGAGTTGTTAGTAGCCTTTTATGACGGAATGTCGTCTAAAGACATCCGGGACATCAATTCGCAGAGCAATGGTAATTTCTTGTACAACCACGTACAAGTGGATTGGGACTTGTTAGAGCGGATGTGCGTAAATTCTAAGAGGCTGGAGCAATCAAATAAAAGATCTAAGCATGAGACAGTAAATAGGGCTGCTACACAGATGACTAATGAGCAAATTGAGCTGATGGCACAGACAGTGGTAAAGATGGCCGGGTTGGGAAAAGACAATACCACAGCATCAACAGATCCAGTCTATCAAGTTTGTAATGTGTGTGGGGAACTTGGTCATAAACCAAGTCAGTGTCAACAAGGTGGTCAGGGTGGACAACAAGGGGGCTCCACTGAGGATGTGAATTTTGTTCAGGGAGATATGAATTCAAACACTTACCATCCTGGGCTTCGTAACCACCCTAACTTCAGGTATGGTAATCCTGCAAACCAGATGAACCCAAACTTTCAGTCACCTAATAACAGAGCCCACCCTCAAGCTTTTGATCGTCAGCAATACCAGCAAGCCCAGTATCAGAGACCTAATCAGGGGCATCAACAGCAGGGTGGTTATCAGAATAACAGGCCACCAGCCCCGCCTGCCAATCAACAACCTGGACCCTCCAATTCAGACAGTTCTCATATGTCTCAGCTTGTGGAAATGATGAAAGAGATGAAGAGGGATAACGAGCTTAGGGATAAGGCTTTGGCTGCATTGACCAAACAAGTGGGACAGATGGCAGAGCAGCTTTCACAGAGACCTCAAGGTACACTCCCAAGCGATACTCAGGTAAATCCGGCTCATCAGAGTTCTGGTCAGAAGAACGCACAGGTAAACCAGGTAACTACTCTTCGTAGTGGTAAGAAGGTAGATAACCAGGTTAGTCCTCCAAACCCTTTCATAGAGGGGGTTGTGGAAGATGGTGATGAGAGTGAGGAAAGTGATAGTGAGGATCCTGTAATTGCATCTAAACCGGTTTTCATTGATAATGTACCACCTAAATCTGTAATTAACGAGGTCCCATTTCCATCAGCCTTGCTTAAACCGGATAAATCACACAAAGCAAAAAGAGGCCCACAACAGGATGAGTTGTGGGAAGTTTTTAAACAAGTAAAAATCAATCTTCCTCTGCTAGATGCAATTAAACAGGTGCCTGCTTATGCTAGGTATTTAAAGGACTTGTGCACACAGAAAAGGCAACCAAAGTTGCCTAAGAAATTAGATGTCAATGTGCAAGTGAGTGCTATTCTGTCAGGTGCACTCCCACCTAAGCTTGATGACCCAGGAACGCCTTTGATTTCTATTCAAATCGGGGATTTTAAAAGTGAAAGGGCGTTACTGGATTTGGGAGCTAGCATTAGCATCCTCCCGGGAAGCTTGTATGACCAATTCGATTTTGGTCCTCTTAAGAAGGCCGACACTACTGTGGTGTTGGCTGACTTGACTCCTAAGTTTCCTAGGGGGGTGTTAACAGATGTCATTGTTAAGGTGGGAGAATTTTATTACCCTGTGGACTTTTTAGTGTTGGATTATGTTTCAGGGGTGCAGGGAAGACAACCGGATGTCATATTAGGGAGGCCATTTTTGGCCACTGCACATGCCTTAATCGATTGTGTTTCAGGAACAATCGACATGACGTTTGGTAATCGGAAGTTGAGATTGAACATGTTCTCTAATGTGACTAATCCACCTGCTTGTGACACGTGTTTTATGGCAGATGTTGTTGATAGATGTGTTCCTTGCTATGATCCTTTAGTGAACAAGGACAGCACATCAGATGATTGTTCCGTGTTTGACAGGGTGGAAAGAGAACATATGCAGGTATTGATTGAGGCAGAGAAGGAAGTTGAGTTAAATGCAGTGCAAGAAGGTAGGCCACCTTGGTCATGTCACCAGGAAAAGCTTCCAGATACATGGAACAAAGAGCTCAAACCATCCTTGGTAGAGCCTCCACAGTTGGAGTTGAAGGACTTGCCGTCACATTTGAAGTATGCATTTTTGGGCAAGAACAACACTCTACCGGTCATCATTGCAGCCGACTTGACCGAGGTTCAGGAGCAAGAATTGTTGAAGGTGCTGATTGCTCACAAATCAGCTATTGGATGGACGATTGCGGATTTGAAGGGGATAAGTCCTTCTGTGGTCATGCATAAGATCATAACTGAGCCGGATGCAAAACCCGCTCGTGACACACAGAGGCGGCTTAATCCGCTCATGAAGGAGGTCGTCAAAAAGGAGGTACTAAAATGGCTTGATGTAGGTATTGTCTACCCAATCTCAGACAGCACGTGGGTGAGTCCCACACAAACTATTCCGAAAAAGGCTGGTCTCCAGGTAATTAAAAATGATAAAGGTGAGGAAATTGCCACCCGGCCGGTAACCGGGTGGCGGGTTTGCATTGATTACAGGAAGCTGAATACAGCTACTTCCAAGGATCATTTTCCTTTGCCATTTATTGACCAAATCATTGAGCGTCTATCAGGTCAGAAATTCTTTTGCTTTCTTGATGGGTATTCTGGGTATAACCAAATTGCCATTCATCCAGATGATCAACACAAGACTACGTTCACGTGTCCGTATGGCACCTTTGCTTTCAGGCGGATGCCATTCGGACTGTGCAACGCCCCCGCCACCTTTCAAAGGTGTATGATGAGTATCTTTTCAGATATGGTATCAAATAAAACCTAAATACCTTTAGTAAAGGATAAGTAGGGTATCGAATCCAAGAAGCTTGTGGAAGGTTAATTGTAAAACTAAATTAACTAGGCAGTAAAAGTAACACCGGTTTTTTAGAGTTTGAGTTGGTTTTAAGGAAAACAGAATTGCTGAAATTAAAATTACTAAATTTAAGATTAACGAATTAATGAAAACAAACACGAATTAAAATTGAACGATTAAACAATTAATAAGAAGAAGTAACCAACCCTAGATTTCAAATTTGACACGAATCAAAACCATTTATTTCAATTAATTGACAATGTTGTTAACAATTCAACGAACAACAATTAGATTAATCTAATTGTTATCACCTTGATTTAAAACCTAATTAACAATTCAATATGTAGCGGCTAGTGGAGAAGTCGAATGACAATTGAATTATTTTGTTAAATCAAATCAAGTCTATTTGTAAATCCGGAAACAAGTAATAACGAACAAAAGAAAGACTATTCAATCCTACGTTACATTCAATCAATCAAAATAAATATGAAAAGTTCAAGTGTCAAACCCTACATCTAGGGTTAGTCACAAAGTTACTAGCCGGACATCGCGGGTGTTGAATCTTCAAGAATCATGGTTGAAATCATCTTTGGATTGTTGAGTTGGTTGAAAAAGGATGAATCTTGATGCTTGGAATCGTCCCCAAATCGCCCAAGAATGTTGCTTTTTCGTCTGCAAACCGGTGTCTCCGTTTAGGGTTTCATAGCCATGTATTTTTACCCGAAAACGCGTTTAAAACGATTAATTTTTCGTGACCATCGTAGCCTACGATGGAAGAATCGTAGCCTACGATAAACCTTCTGTTAAAATTCATTTTTTTCAGAACCCCGATCGTAGCCTACGATGGAAGAATCGTAGCCTACGATCCAGCATTTTCCAAATTCTTCATTTTTAGTCCCTGCACTTCATACTTTCCACTTCTGACGCTTTCAACCCCTGGACTTCATCCGGGTACACTCTAAGCATCCAAACTCCATCATTTTATGCATTGTTCCTACAAAAACATGATTTCGCGTAGTTATCTAATTCAAACACATCTAATGCATAAAATGTAATAAACCCACAAGATTAACATACATTATATTCGGGTTTTCAGTCGCTCATCATCAATATTATTACCAAACATATGTAAAAGTATCACATTATTTTTATATCATTTCTAAAAGCTCAATGTGAACATGCTTTTTAAGTTATTAGTCTTGTGATTGTTTGGTAGCATCTAAACCATTAGGTGCTAAATGGTTAATAGATTCTGAATAATTAAGTGTTGAACAAGTTAGACTGTTTGGTTGAACATCTGAATCAAAAATATAAAAAATACCCAATTTTTCACAACACCCTAAGGACCCCGTTCGAACCCGCCTTCTTCGTCTGCCGTCCGAAACCATCTTCTCCGTCAAGCGTCGGTCGTTCGTCACCGTTGGTTGGTCATCGAGCGTCAAGGGTCGGCCATCATGCGTCGTCGTCATTGGTCGTTCGTCGTTATCGCTTTTTTGCTTCACAATCGTCGTGCATGGGTCATTGAGCGAGCGGCAGAGAAAGGGGCGATGGGTAACACACAGTCGATGTGTGCGGCGGTGCGGCGGATTCAAACTTGACGGGTGCCGCAGAGCGACGGGGAAAGGGGGCCAAGGGAAGCCAACCTCTTGTTTTTCCATTCAGACTTGTTATCAAGTCTAAATCAGTTAACCCCTCATTCAGACCTTCTATCACATTCAGATATGGTTTTTTGCAAGAAAAAACGGTCTGAATATGTTTAGATCCATTCAAATGTTACTAAACAATCCTTAACTCTATTGATGTATATTTGGCACTTATATATTAATTATTTTAAACAAATAATAGTTGGTTATAAGAAAAATAATTCACAGTATGCGAGAATTGCATCACATAAATCAAATGCAAGACATGTGGATCTATCGATTGTCTAGACCGACATCCTTCATTTATCACTCTTTAATATTATAACTTCATAAATTTGGCCAACTATTTAACTTATGGAGATCAGTAATAAACCATTGCATGAACTTTCTGTTGGGCTTAATTTTATTTGGTCTATGAGAAAACCCACAACACATAGGGTTTTAGTTGCTGCAGCTGTTGGTTTTTTGAGAGAGCTGTTCTAACAGCAGCAAACAGAAAGAAATGGGGAGAAGAATTTTCGTCATTTGCAGAACCAGCCTCGTTCTCAGTCAGTTTCCCGGAGTTTCAACCGTCGGATCGTCTTCATTTTTGGACAGCCTCTTCGTCACGTCTAGGGGGCTTATCCAACGGTGGGTTTTGTTTAATAACGTCCGGAAGTCAGGTTTTCGAGACCCTGTTCACAGCTGACGTTTTGTGGTTGTTTCCTCCTCTTTTGTCTTTCATTTGATTCCATATGCTTGATATTAGTATTTTCAAGTGTATGATGGTTATTGTATGCCTCTAGTATACCTAGAGAAGACTTTGTATTGCTCTAATTTTGGTGATAGTGGATTTGAAGCGGCTCTAGTAGTCCCGTGGTTTTTACTCTTATTTTGAGAGGTTTTCCACGCTAAAATTTTGATGTTCTTTATTGTTATAGAATTCTCTATTTGTTTGCATCCTCTTAGATTCATTTGAGTTGGGAAAGTTTGGTTAAACGAAGATAATTCCGCATTTGTTGTTTACCGTTGTGACCGGGTCTTGTTTTTCCCATCACTTTCCATACTCCAGACATTCAACATGTTTATCAACCCTATAATCAACACGATAAGTTAGTTATAAGTCGCAAGGGTAGGACTGGTTGAACCGGAAATCAGGTGTCTAGTCAAGTTAGTCACGCTTCTTTGAATTAGCTGGTTACTAACCTCATCGGTATGCCAAGTATTACCAACCGACCAAACAACTAGCTTTTTTTTAAACTTCTTGAAAAGTTCATTATATAATCTTCCTATTTTAAATAACTTTTCAGATTTTACTAAAAATTTTATTGATATAAGGTAGTTACATATTCTTTTTTTAACTTATTTATGATCTTTTTAAATCTTGTCTTACCACTTTGACTAGCGGGCCATTAACAAAATAAACCGCTCATTAATTCACAAGGGAGGCCCTACGGAGGGGCAAACCTGACGCCCATTTCTTACAAGGGCAGAAAACTTTTAAAATTATTTTTATATTATATACATTTACTTATATTTAAAAATATAAAACCATAAAATCACAAATTAATAATTCGCTACGGGTCTTTTGTTCCTGGCTCGTCCGGGGCACTTGAATTCTCAGGATCGCCCATGTTAATTCACTTTATACAGATTGTGAGAACATTGCTAACAAACATTGGCATAAAAAAGTAAAAAAAACTATAAATTATGTAACACCAAGTCACCAAAGTTTTAAAAATTTATAACAATACTTAATAGATGTTCACAAACTGATTGATTTTAATTATAAATGGTTTTGTTTAATCCGATACTGGGATAAGTTATAACAAAACCTTTTTGAAATATAACATATTCTTACTAGCTAAAAAAACATACAAGGTTAATTTTGGTATAGATGTGGTTTGATTAAATTGAGAACTCTCACACAAAAGAATATAATAAAAATCATTGTTTTTCAACTGATAAATATATTGGTTCGATTATAATACTTTTTAATTCAATTATATTCAGGTTTTTTAATGATCAGACTAATTACACATGTTAAACAAGAAACAAGGCTTCAAAAATAAGAAATGGACAAAGAATTAACTCCCCAAAAGACGAATTATAATTTAAACTTGTGACTTCATAACTAAAATTGTGTTCATCCCACTGAAATCCTTCTCCACCGAAATCCTCTGTCACATTATCACCCTACTAAAAACCTTAAAACCCACAGTGGTTAACCAATTGAAAAATTGTCAAAAACACGATTGAAATCACAACTTACAGATTCCAATGAATCTGTGATCAATAAATCAATAAAAACATACAAGAAAAAAACCCTAACTATTACAACTCGATCTAAGAACAATAGACACAAACCCTATAACGATAATCTCAACAAAAATACAAACTCTTCATCACCCGATGATGAACATCTGAAGAATCATACAAAAACTATCAATCTAGCCCAATATACAAATGATTCATACATATGATGAATCATAACATACAAAAGAATAAACCCTAGATCGTATGAAGATGAGATTTGAAAAGAATATCTCAAACTTTCTGCTCTTCATTTAGTCCTTATAAGACTATCAGAACGTCAAGACTCAAGCCCATCTGCACTAATATCCAGCAGCTCCTAAGCCCGCTATAATGCCCAGAAGTTCCTTAAGCCCAAATCAGCAACTCTTAAGCCCAGCTCACCAAATATATATCATAAAAGAAACACAAACAATAAAAATGCATAAGTCTCCAATTATAAAATTGAACATATATTAAACATATAATTTTTAACAAAAATCCTTCCCACCGGTCCTTTTTTGTCAATCACAAACAAGAGGAGAAAGCGGGTAGCGGGAGTCTTGGATGGCTCATGGTCAAAATACTCCTCCCTGTTGCTTCCGCAGGGCACCCACTACGCACGGTCTTATGGTCATACCAATGCCAGTTTCTATCAACCGGTATTAGTTTCGTTCGTTGTTGACGTATTAAGATCCGGGTTGGGTTTGAATCGGGCTAAGTCGTGCCTTGATTTCCCGAGCGTGGATCCTAACTGCAACAATATAGAAAACATACGTAGAAAGCCCAATGGGGTTATCCCCGAGGACACTCCACGACGCTCAAGTTAGTAATCGACACAAAATAATGACATGTCTATAACATATAAGCATGTAAATAAGTATATAAAGATGAACAATGAGGCTCATGAAAGCTTATTGAGGAAATATGTGTATGATGCTTACTAAAGTTAATAATAAGAGAGGAGTAGTAAGAAATATATTCCGAGCATGAAAGAAGAACAAATCATTAAGCAGAAAATGATCTCCGAGTCTTGGTAGAGATGAGCAAGGATAGGGAGATCATAAAGAAATATGTTATCTAGACAGAGGAAAAAAAAGAGAGTGGATGCCAAGTGTGGGTTTTCAATTGCAAACGGGATGCTTCAAATGTGTAGGGTTCCCCTCTATTTATAGAGGGAATGTGCTTTAACTATCCTAGCTTAACCAAGCTTTTAATCCTTGCTAAGGTTGGCAAGGTCATATTTACGTATACAAAGGTAACTAAGAAAAGTTGGCTCAGCAAGCTCTGCTAAGATTGGCAATGTCACACCCCCAATTTCCAACTAACGGAATCACACCGTTTGGGAGCATGACAAACCAGGATCTCAGATCATTAGACATAGCGAAGACCTCTATATGAATTTCAAAACGTACGTTGGTCTTTAAATATAACATCAGAGTTTACAAAAAATTGCGGAAGCGTTTAAAACCATTAACAGTTGTAAAGTAATCATTACAAAACACAATACTTAAATGTTCAAATTCAAATATCCAAAATGTTAAAAATGCATGCGACTCTATCTCCTAGTCCATGCCATCTTTAATGCGCGCCTTAGCGTCCTGAGAAAACATGTAAATCAAGTCAACACAAAGGTTGGTGCATAACACAGGTTTTAATCATTCATAATGTTCAAAAAAACAGTTTGAATAACAAGATTGTAGATAACATAATCACACATGCACAGTCATGATAGCTAGTCATATAAACTATTCACATACGTGTTCGACACCGAAGCTGACGGATTGCCATGCTATAGCATGTTTTCGCCTTGCCACTATTGTCTATCACAACAATAGTAAAATTGTGTTTGGTCAGTCAAACACCTGCGTAGATCCCATCTACCAGGTGAGGTTTGTCAAACCTAATAGATCTATTTCCAACTACCACGCTTTGCATTACAGCAAACTAAACGGTTCGAGGTGTGTAAGGACTTTCAAGTTGATATGTTTTCACATAATGTAAACAGCTAACTCATGCAAGTGATATGTATCTAAAAACAGTTTGTTGCACATGTTTTCTCCCCCAAAACAGTTTAAAATAAGAAAGGGGCCGTGTACGCACCTTTGAGTATAGCAGAATGATCACACACTAAAAGCTCGTGTAGGAAATCCTCCTACGAAGAATCTGTGTTTAAACAATAACCTCATGTTATTCGGAATGTCGTTTTGTGCTTGATATCACATACGTGTCAACATACGTATGTTAGAGTGTTAGGAATACGCATACGTGAGTACGCGTGCCTTTGAAATCGTTTAAATAAAATCGTATTTGATTTTATTTAAATAGCCGTAATTATACGCGATTTCGTTTTCGGATTAAAATATAAATTTTTAACATCCCAATGTGTTCGTATTCCCGTTACGGTTCCAACGCAACTTGAACGGATCGAAACGGATTTGAAACGAAAGAGTTATGAGTTAAAATCAAAAATGGGTCAAAAATGTAAAAACTGGCAGCCCTCGGGTTCGAACCCGCAACCTGCCAGACCCATCACACACACTCTACCATCTTCGCCCGCTAGGGTATCGCACCAGATATCAAAATTAAATTGTTTTAAACCTACATGGGCCGGTTCCCCCTTGTTGTTCCTAGCCGAAGCCTTCAATTCCAAATTGAACCCCGATTCTCATGATTTCGATCTTTAACCTTAGGGCTTCTGTTATAATCACTTAATCGAATCCTTAGATGATCTTAATTCTAACAATTAACTATTGAAACTCAATTAATCGATTATAAACCGGTTCGAACTCAAGTTCTTAAGTTTCCAACTTAAAATCGTTCAATCTGATAATGTGAGTCCACCAAATCATAGGGTTATCATTGACAACCAATTTTCGAACCATTCTGTGCTAGTTAATTTGATTAACAGACACATTCTAGTTGAAAGTCCCATTTCGAACATAGTGAGGAACCCTAGAAATCGAAACCTCCTAATTCGTTGTTTCTATATCCAATTAACCTAGGATTATCCTTTGTCGGAATCTTCTGAAACTATCCCCAACGATCAATTTCATTTTTAAACACATTACATTCAAAATCCCCAAAAACGTTTTCTTTATGAACCCTAATTATCGATCTTGTGCAATTCGAAATTAAAACCACAAATCATCATAGGTTTAAGCTTGATCGGTGTACTCTGAAACTATCTATATACATTAATTTGATTATCAAGTTCATTTAATAGGAAACCCCCAAATCGTTCCAACGATGAACCCTAATTACTGAATTCTTAGAACTCGATGTTATCAGACAAAATTGACTTAGGATTAAACTGAGTCGACATGATTAGAAGATGTACAACTGAAAACTTACTTGATTTGATACCGAATCGATGTATTTCGATTATACCCTTGAGTCTCGGCCGCCCCCAAATCAAAATCCCCTGTTCTGAGTTGTTGAGATCGAATTGTGGTTTGAAGGATGTTCTAACAATGCCGAATGATATTTAGGAATCCTCAATTCGACTGATTTACATCGTATTATATCCATTTGATTCCAACCGATTTCGGTTACTAAACCCAAGTCATTATTTCACTTAATTTCGATCATTATGAGATCATCAACGGTTGGTAACTGTTATACATCATCAATGTGTGTTGATTGCATGATTAATTCGGTTAATTGTAACGGATTGAGATGAATTTCGAATTTCCTTAACAAATTGGCCGAATTTTGACTTGTAAAAGTCAAAATTGACTCTAAAAATCAATTACAAGCTTAATCTACAAAATTTAACACTTAGGAATTAATTTGTCTTAATTCCTAACTCCTATAGGTTATTCCGGATCGACAACATATCATTTCGATTAACAAACTTGAGCCTAAAATCCCTAATTGTTACTAATTAAATTACTTAGAATATTGTTGGGCTAAATTATCCCAATTGGGCTTCTCAAATACAATTGGGCCTCACTGGGCCTTCCTGGGCCTACCTTGGCCTTCCCTGGGCCTACTTTGTTTACATTGGGCCTCACTTGCCCCTATTGGGCCTTACTGAGCCTCCCTTGGCTTATTGGGCCTACCTTAGTTCTGTTGGGCCCACATTATCTCTGTTGGGCCTGTGATATCACCATCTTCAGTTAACAAGGTTAATCCGAAAAGTCGGATTGTCACATCATCCCCTTGTTGAAGGAATTTTCGTCCCGAAAATTTGTAAGTGTTAGGAGTAGTTAGGAAACTACTTACGAGTTTAAATAGTACGTGTTAGTGTGATTTGATCATTCTGTATGCTTGTGTGTACTCACACACCAAGTCTAATGCTTGCAACATCACAACTCAATTATGATCGTTCAATGTGACTGTTTGCGTGTACACTAGTTAGTTCACCTAACTGTGACTGTTTGTGTTTGATCATACTGTGTTGTGTAACCTCACACAGAGTGAGTGTCTGAAACTGTTTGTACTATGTAACCCCGCACATAGCAAAATGTGGACTGTTTGTGTTTGATCATACTGTGTTGTGTAACCTCACACAGAGTGAGTGTCTGAAACTGTTTGTACTATGTAACCCCGCACATAGCAAAATGTGTGTAACCAATCATGTATGTACTACCATAACATGTAACATATGAAATGTAGCACATAAAATATACAGGATATAATGTAGCACAAATGTTTGTAACAAAATCAATTATCAATTGAATAAATAAAATGTTTGTGCTTACAGTTTGAAATTTGCAGTGTTGATGTGTGAGACATCACGTCATCCCCTTGTTGAAGGAAATTTCGTCCCGAAATTTAACGTGCGCTCTCAGTGTTAGCAATAGCTGTTTTGAATAGATGAGGATATTTCTTCATCATTTGATCTTCCCGTTCCCATGTGAATTCAGGACCACGTCTTGAATTCCATCGAACTTTGACTATTGGAATCTTGCTTTGCTTCAGTTGTTTGACCTCTCGGTCCATGATTTCTGCCGGTTCTTCAATGAATCGTAATTGTTCATCTACTTGTATTTCTTCCAACGGTACAATCATTGTCTCGTCAGAAAGACATTTCTTTAAGTTCGACACATGAAACACATCATGAACTCCACTGAGTTCATCCGGTAACTTGAGTTGATACGCCACCGGACCAATCCTTTTCAGAATTTCAAAAGGTCCTACATAACGTGGACTAAGCTTTCCGCGCTTGCCGAATCGTATCACACCTTTCCAAGGTGATACTTTTAGAAGAACTCGGTCTCCTACTTGAAATTCCAATGGCTTGCGACGTTTGTCTGCATAACTCTTCTGTCGATCCCGAGCCGCTGCCATACGGTTCCGGATTTGAACTATTTTCTCTGTCGTCTCGTGCACCAGTTCATGACCTGTTATCTGACTGTCACCAATTTCAGCCCAGCAAACTGGTGAACGACATTTGCGACCATACAAAGCTTCAAACGGTGCTGCTTGAATGCTCGTATGATAACTGTTGTTGTAAGAGAATTCCACCAACGGTAAATGATTCTCCCAGCTATCACCAAAGTCAATTACACAAGCTCGTAACATATCCTCAAGCGTTTGAATCGTTCGTTCACTTTGACCGTCGGTCTGTGGATGATAAGCGGTACTCATATCCAAGCGAGTCCCCAATGACTTATGAAGAGATTTCCAAAAGTTGGAAGTAAACCGGGCATCCCGATCTGATATGATAGAAATTGGCACACCATGCCGTGCTACTACCTCCTTAATGTAAATACGAGTCAACTTTTCCATCTTATCAGTTTCTTTGATTGCTAAGAAGTGTGCAGATTTCGTTAATCGATCAACAATTACCCATATCGTATCACAACCACTCGGTGTACGGGGTAACTTAGTAAAGAAGTCCATCGAAATCTGTTCCCATTTCCACATCGGTATCTCTGGTTGTTGCAGTAAACCAGATGGTTTCTGATATTCAACTTTGACTTTCGAACAAGTCAAACATTTGCTAACGTACTTAGCAATATCAGCTTTCATGTGAGGCCACCAATACAGTGCCTTCAAATCATGATACATTTTGTCTGATCCCGGATGGACTGAATATCTAGACTTGTGTGCTTCGTCCATCACGAGTTCCCTTAAACCTCCATACAAAGGTATCCACATTCGATCAATGAAATAACGAATTCCATCAGGTTTAACATTCAATTGTTCTTCCATTCCTCGTAAAGATTCTGGTACTGAGTTTTCCTTTTTCAAAGCCTCAATCTGAGCACTGTGTACCTTGTCTGGTAAATCAGTGTGTATTGTCATCATAAGTGCACGAACCCGTCTTGTTCCCGTTGTATCTTTTCTGCTCAAAGCATCGGCTACGACATTAGCCTTTCCCGGGTGATACTTAATCGCACATTCATAATCGTTCAACAATTCAACCCATCGTCGTTGCCTCATATTAAGCTCCTTCTGATCAAATATATGTTGCAAACTCTTATGATCAGTATAAATAGTACACTTAGTTCCATACAGATAATGCCTCCAAATCTTTAAAGCAAAAACCACTGCTCCTAACTCCAAGTCATGAGTAGTGTAATTCTTTTCGTGCGTTCTTAGTTGTCTGGAAGCATAAGCGATCACTTTATCCCGTTGCATCAACACACATCCCAAACCCTGTCCAGATGCGTCACAATACACCGCAAAGTCTTCCGTTCCTTCCGGTAAGGACAGAATCGGTGCACTGCAAAGCTTTTGTTTCAATAACTGAAATGCAGCTTCCTGTTTATCAGTCCAGTTATACTTTGTTCCTTTGTGCGTCAGAGCTGTAAGTGGTTGAGCGATCTTTGAGAAACCCTCAATGAATCGTCGATAATAACCCGCCAAACCAAGGAATTGTCGTACCTCGGTAGGGGTCTTTGGCGCTTCCCAATTCTTAATCGCTTCAATCTTCGCTGGATCAACATGTATACCCTTTTCATTAACTATATGCCCCAAGAACTGTACTTCTCGCATCCAGAAATCACATTTCGAGAACTTAGCATACAGTTGTTCTTGTTTCAATAGCTCTAGCAGTAATCGAAGATGTTCAGCATGTTCCTCCTCAGACTTTGAATAGATGAGAATGTCATCAATGAAAACAATGACAAACTTATCAAGATAAGGTTTACAAACACGATTCATGAGATCCATGAATACAGCTGGAGCGTTTGTCAACCCAAATGGCATAACCAAGAACTCATAATGGCCATAGCGCGTCCTAAATGCTGTCTTTGGAATATCCTCCTCCTGGACTCTTAGTTGATGATAACCCGACCTGAGATCAATCTTCGAGTAATAACTCGAACCTTGCAGTTGATCAAACAGATCGTCAATCCTGGGTAACGGATACCGGTTCTTGATAGTAACCTTATTCAATTCCCGATAATCGATACACATACGAAAAGTCCCGTCCTTCTTCTTTACAAACAATACTGGAGCTCCCCATGGTGAAAAACTAGGTCGTATGAAACCCTTATCCAACAATTCTTGCAATTGTGTAGATAACTCTTGCATCTCTGACGGTGCAAGTCGATAAGGCGCCCTAGCTATCGGTGCTGCGTCTGGTGTAAGGTCAATTCGGAATTCCACCTGTCTGATAGGCGGTAATCCCGGCAAGTCTTCTGGAAATACCTCCGGAAATTCACAAACTACAGGTATATCTTCAAGCTTCCTCTCAGCTACCGGCTTTTCAGTTATAAGTGCTATAACTGCCGTATGACCTTTCCGCAGACATTTGTGTGCCTTCATACAAGATATGAGACGCAGTGGCGTACTGCTCTTCTCGCCTTGTACATATAATGTCTCTCCCTGCGGAAGAGGTATGCGAACAATCTTTTCATGGCATACAATTTCAGCCTGGTTCTTGGATAACCAGTCCATGCCAATGACTACATCAAAACTGCCTAAGGCAATAGGCATCAGATCAATCTCTAATGTTTGACCCATCAAATCAAGGATACATCCCTTATAAATGTTTTCTACTAAAATCAACTTACCATCAGCTAATTCCACAGTGTAGGAACTATCTAAGGCAGTGGGACTAACATCTAGTGATTTAGCAAGTGAACTAGATACAAAACTCCGGTCGGCACCAGTATCAAATAACATAGAGGCATATTGATTATTTAAGAGGAACGTACCCGTGACAATGTTGGGATCCTCCCGCGCTTGACGTCCTCCAATCACAAACGCCCTGCCTCTAGCACCGTTGTTGTTGTTGTTATTGTTGTTGTTGTTGTTGGTGCCATTGCCGTTACCGTTGCCATTTCCATTACCATTGCCATTATTGTCCCCGCCTTTCTTAAGTTGTGGGCAATCTTTCTTGAAATGGCCCATCTTGCCGCACTCAAAACAACCTTTCTGCGCGTTGTTTTGATTGTTATTCTGGTTGTTATTGTTGTTCTGCAACTCTCCGCGACAATCCTTAGCCGCATGCCCAATCTTGCCACACCTCTGGCACTTCGCTCTGTCACACTGGTTACCCGCATGATGATAACCACACCTGTTACACTTGGGGTGCTTACCAATATAGCCCCCCGATGATGATGATTGCTGACCACTGTTGGAATTATGATAGGACTTGTTTGAGTCTTGCTTCCTATTCTGCTGTTGGTTGTTACCCTTGAAGTTGTTACTCTCCCACTTTCTCTTATGGTCTCCCACCTTGGTAGCAGATGTTCGCTTAGGCAGAGTCCCCTGCAACACTGCCTGATCAGTAAGCTGATGTGCTAGACGAACAGCTTGTTGGATGGTGGTGGGATTTGCTGAAGTAACCAACCCTTGGATCTGAGGTACTAGTCCTCCAATGTACCTTTCGATCCACTTACTGACTGGAGTAGCCATGTGTGGTAGCAGTCTGGCCAGTTCATGCGATCTGGTCGTGTATTCCTCAATGTTTGACCCCTCCATCTTGAGGTGCCAATACTCTTCTTCCAACTTCTGCATTTCACTACGAGGACAATACTCCTCTTGTAGTAAAGTTTTGAAGTTGTTCCAAGTCAATGCATTTGCTTCTCCCAACCCCAGAGTCTGAACATTGGAGTTCCACCAAGTCAGTGCTGGACCCTCCAATGTTCCAGTAGCAAATTTCACCTTGCTATCCTCAGGGCAGTTGCACATTTCGAACACAGACTCCGCCTTTTCAATCCATCGGAGAAGTCCTATGGCCCCCTCCGACCCTTTGAAGTTGTGAGGTTTGCAGTCCAAGAACATCTTGAATGTGCAAAATTGTGGGTTAACCAATCCCCCAGCTGGACCCTGTGGCCCTGTGTTGTGTGTCTGAGCATACTGTGCAATAGCCTCTGCGACTCTGTTGTTAATTAGCTCGTTGAGCTCAGCAACAGTCATATGTACGTTTCCCTCAGCCATTAGTTTCCTATTTATAAGAAGTGTTAGCACGAAGTCAAAATCCAATGTAACATGTGTAAGTAAAACAACAAACACAACATGTAATATAAGCCAACACAGCTATTGAAAAAAATAATTCTTCCATAAATAGAAACTTTCTTTGAGTACAATACTTTTTGAAATGAAATACAAAATTTCAAACTACCAATGTAGGAACACAACCCGTTCCTAATAAGTTTAAATAAAACAAGAAGTAAAAGAAAAATAATCAGTCGTCCTCAACGGTGGATTCAGGATCGGACTCAGCAACTGGTGCTGGTTCCTCCTCCTCATCCTCATCATCATCCTGTTCCTCATTCTCAACTACCACTAAATCCTCCAAAGCTTCAATCCTGCCCTCCAAGATCTCGGCTCGGTTCTCTGACTCCTCTAGACGACCAATCATGTTCACCATCTCATCCCGCATGTCATGAACTAGATGGGCAAGTTCATCCTGCCTCTCAATGGCATCCCATAACTCCTGAGATCTCTGTATAAGCTTGTCTTCTGTCTCATCCAAGTCCTCGCGCAACCTGGCGATCTCCTCCGCGTCCGTCCTTCGCCTCTTAGGCTCAGGAGCATCCAGTACGGGTGGTGGATGTGTAGATGGTCCTGCAGCATAGAGTCCCTGAGTATTCACCCATGGTGCCTCCTCCGGATCCTCATCCGGGTCCTCAACTGGATCCTCATCTGGATCCTCCTCTGGATCCTCCTCTGGATCCTCGTCTGGATCTAAGTCATCCATCTCATATGGTGGAGGTGATGGAATAGGTGGTGGTGGTGATGTCGGTGGTGCTGGAACTATCGGTTCCTCGTCCTCGGAATCATCAATGTAGATGTAGGGAACTGATGATGATGCCATGCCTGTTACATAATACCATATGTAAGTGCAGTGCCATGGAATGTGTAAGCAAGTCAATTACATAATGTCATATGTAATTCTAAGCAGTATGTGTAAACAGATGTGTCTAATGTCTAACAGTCATAGTCTAGGCCTACAAATGCAAACCTAGTTCGCTATAACCAATGGCTCTGATACCAATCTGTCACACCCCCAATTTCCAACTAACGGAATCACACCGTTTGGGAGCATGACAAACCAGGATCTCAGATCATTAGACATAGCGAAGACCTCTATATGAATTTCAAAACGTACGTTGGTCTTTAAATATAACATCAGAGTTTACAAAAAATTGCGGAAGCGTTTAAAACCATTAACAGTTGTAAAGTAATCATTACAAAACACAATACTTAAATGTTCAAATTCAAATATCCAAAATGTTAAAAATGCATGCGACTCTATCTCCTAGTCCATGCCATCTTTAATGCGCGCCTTAGCGTCCTGAGAAAACATGTAAATCAAGTCAACACAAAGGTTGGTGCATAACACAGGTTTTAATCATTCATAATGTTCAAAAAAACAGTTTGAATAACAAGATTGTAGATAACATAATCACACATGCACAGTCATGATAGCTAGTCATATAAACTATTCACATACGTGTTCGACACCGAAGCTGACGGATTGCCATGCTATAGCATGTTTTCGCCTTGCCACTATTGTCTATCACAACAATAGTAAAATTGTGTTTGGTCAGTCAAACACCTGCGTAGATCCCATCTACCAGGTGAGGTTTGTCAAACCTAATAGATCTATTTCCAACTACCACGCTTTGCATTACAGCAAACTAAACGGTTCGAGGTGTGTAAGGACTTTCAAGTTGATATGTTTTCACATAATGTAAACAGCTAACTCATGCAAGTGATATGTATCTAAAAACAGTTTGTTGCACATGTTTTCTCCCCCAAAACAGTTTAAAATAAGAAAGGGGCCGTGTACGCACCTTTGAGTATAGCAGAATGATCACACACTAAAAGCTCGTGTAGGAAATCCTCCTACGAAGAATCTGTGTTTAAACAATAACCTCATGTTATTCGGAATGTCGTTTTGTGCTTGATATCACATACGTGTCAACATACGTATGTTAGAGTGTTAGGAATACGCATACGTGAGTACGCGTGCCTTTGAAATCGTTTAAATAAAATCGTATTTGATTTTATTTAAATAGCCGTAATTATACGCGATTTCGTTTTCGGATTAAAATATAAATTTTTAACATCCCAATGTGTTCGTATTCCCGTTACGGTTCCAACGCAACTTGAACGGATCGAAACGGATTTGAAACGAAAGAGTTATGAGTTAAAATCAAAAATGGGTCAAAAATGTAAAAACTGGCAGCCCTCGGGTTCGAACCCGCAACCTGCCAGACCCATCACACACACTCTACCATCTTCGCCCGCTAGGGTATCGCACCAGATATCAAAATTAAATTGTTTTAAACCTACATGGGCCGGTTCCCCCTTGTTGTTCCTAGCCGAAGCCTTCAATTCCAAATTGAACCCCGATTCTCATGATTTCGATCTTTAACCTTAGGGCTTCTGTTATAATCACTTAATCGAATCCTTAGATGATCTTAATTCTAACAATTAACTATTGAAACTCAATTAATCGATTATAAACCGGTTCGAACTCAAGTTCTTAAGTTTCCAACTTAAAATCGTTCAATCTGATAATGTGAGTCCACCAAATCATAGGGTTATCATTGACAACCAATTTTCGAACCATTCTGTGCTAGTTAATTTGATTAACAGACACATTCTAGTTGAAAGTCCCATTTCGAACATAGTGAGGAACCCTAGAAATCGAAACCTCCTAATTCGTTGTTTCTATATCCAATTAACCTAGGATTATCCTTTGTCGGAATCTTCTGAAACTATCCCCAACGATCAATTTCATTTTTAAACACATTACATTCAAAATCCCCAAAAACGTTTTCTTTATGAACCCTAATTATCGATCTTGTGCAATTCGAAATTAAAACCACAAATCATCATAGGTTTAAGCTTGATCGGTGTACTCTGAAACTATCTATATACATTAATTTGATTATCAAGTTCATTTAATAGGAAACCCCCAAATCGTTCCAACGATGAACCCTAATTACTGAATTCTTAGAACTCGATGTTATCAGACAAAATTGACTTAGGATTAAACTGAGTCGACATGATTAGAAGATGTACAACTGAAAACTTACTTGATTTGATACCGAATCGATGTATTTCGATTATACCCTTGAGTCTCGGCCGCCCCAAATCAAAATCCCCTGTTCTGAGTTGTTGAGATCGAATTGTGGTTTGAAGGATGTTCTAACAATGCCGAATGATATTTAGGAATCCTCAATTCGACTGATTTACATCGTATTATATCCATTTGATTCCAACCGATTTCGGTTACTAAACCCAAGTCATTATTTCACTTAATTTCGATCATTATGAGATCATCAACGGTTGGTAACTGTTATACATCATCAATGTGTGTTGATTGCATGATTAATTCGGTTAATTGTAACGGATTGAGATGAATTTCGAATTTCCTTAACAAATTGGCCGAATTTTGACTTGTAAAAGTCAAAATTGACTCTAAAAATCAATTACAAGCTTAATCTACAAAATTTAACACTTAGGAATTAATTTGTCTTAATTCCTAACTCCTATAGGTTATTCCGGATCGACAACATATCATTTCGATTAACAAACTTGAGCCTAAAATCCCTAATTGTTACTAATTAAATTACTTAGAATATTGTTGGGCTAAATTATCCCAATTGGGCTTCTCAAATACAATTGGGCCTCACTGGGCCTTCCTGGGCCTACCTTGGCCTTCCCTGGGCCTACTTTGTTTACATTGGGCCTCACTTGCCCCTATTGGGCCTTACTGAGCCTCCCTTGGCTTATTGGGCCTACCTTAGTTCTGTTGGGCCCACATTATCTCTGTTGGGCCTGTGATATCACCATCTTCAGTTAACAAGGTTAATCCGAAAAGTCGGATTGTCACAGGCAAGACCAGCCTGATTCCTAGATCATCATTCGTCAAGATACCAGAATGACACAGGCCCTAGATATAGCCTACTATATTAAAAGGCACGCTATTTCAAACACAATATAATTTTTTTTATATCCTTAATTAGAAGTGTCGGTGCTTCCTTCTAACCGCGCGAATACTGGATATATATCTTTTGTTCACAAGAAAGTCACATAGGGTGTTGTAGGGCAGATGGTAATAGCTTATGCTGTTGTTAGCAGACACCTGGGTTCGAATCATGTCACCATAATAATTTTTGCTTACCGCCTTTGGGAGTTAATTTGTGTTTTCCTAACATGCGTTTAGTATAAATAGGTTTCTGCCAAGATCAAATGTAATACACGACGTAGTGTAGACGGTAAAACCCTCACGTAGCTTATGGGATACCTGTTTAGCGCGAGTTCGACTCCTTCTAACATATTTTTTTCAGTTTTTTTTTTGCTTGACAAAAATTTTTCACAATTCTCCCCTCAATTTTGTAAAATACCACTTTAAACCCTCAGATTTTCTAAAGTTTGACTTTGTTCCCGTAATTATATATACTTTGATTTTTCATTTTTACCTCGTCAACTTTCGAAAAACCTTTTTGTCCTGTGAGTTTGTATAATTTCGATTTGATTATGTAAACTTTTTTCATAAAGAAGCGGCTCAAATATAGTATGTTTTCGTGCTTATTTTATGTGTTTTAGTTAACCTACGATACATCTCTTGAGGTTTCAAATTAAGATTCATATTTTCAACCCTTTAACTTTTTAAAAACTTTGTAAAATATCGTTTTAACTCCTCTCGAATTTCTAAAGTTTTGGATTTATGTCTTTTGTTCGTTAATTGCTCCACCTATGCTTTCGGAGTTAACGCTTTCACCTTCTCAGTTTTCAAAAAACATTTTAAAATCTTATTTTATTCCCCTCATGTTCCAAAAACTTTTAATTTATCTTTCTTTCCTTACCTAAAAAAACTTTACGTGCTTAGTTTTACGTAAGAGTCTGTATAAATTCGATTAGATTCATTTTTATATGTAAACTTAATGGAAATGAGTTAGGTCAAATGAGCTTATTTAATGTGCGCCTACAATTGCTCTTTGTTTTAATTAAACTAGGTTTATACCCGCGCGCGATGCGGCGTGTTAAACCGGGTAAAAAAATAACTTTCTCAAAAGTTTAGAAAATGAAAACAAATCCGTGATCTTCAAGGAGGTACTGCTTACTTTCCAGTAGTCACCTTGGTGACACCTTATCATGCTTTATATTTATATTTAGCAACGATAGTCAACAGACTAAATTTGAATAAATAGATTTTGGTTGATGGTGAAAATTCAGTTTGTTTAAAAACATGTTCGTTCTATAACAATCTATACTTAATCACGTTGTATATGCGCGGATAAAAAAAATCAAATTCGATTCGTTTTGAAAAAACATCGCAAAGGTTGGCTGGAGGAGTTGAATGACATGTATTTTGAAGCTAAGCACATGGGTTTGAAACTCATGTCTAACATTTTTTAATGTCCTTTCTTGAAAAATTTGGATCTCAATTTGAATATATAAGAAGTAAATACATGGTTCATATTACTAACATAAAAATCATGATTTAATCCTCTCTTCAACCCTTTTATGGTTCTTTCGATGACGTTTGATATAACTCTTTTTTTTAATTATTTAAATACTTAATTATATCGGTACAAAGTTAATTAAAAATCAAGACGGTATACGTTTCAAGCTAAGTTTTATTAATATTGCTTTTCACAATAAAATATTTTACTAATGCGGCTTAATTATGTAAAATTCATTTTCGTGTCTTTTAACGTTTATTTTCTAATGACGCATGATGAATAAATCTTCACGACATGCTTTTTTTTACATTTCCATATGGTTTTAATATTTTGGTAATACAGCTTAAGTAAATTCATTTTCATGTATTTTAACGTTTATTTACTTCTTATATACTCAATCATGTCAAGTCTACCGCCGCAACGCGGCGGTCACTACCACCTAATTTCTATCAAAACTTATGCCAGAAAGTCAAGAAAAAGATAATATAGTCATGTATTTAGTTTTCTTAAGAACAAGTAATGAGCACAAGTTGTTAGATAAAAATCATATTAGTAAAAATAATCTGAATTTAAAGCTTGTATATTTTAGTGTAATTGAATGTAAAGAAATCCTAAAGAGTTTGAAAGTGCAAAGTGCACGCTCGTTTAACATTTCTTAACTCCTGACCAAGCAGAGGTCAAGGGGGTCGTGCACCTTGTAGAGTCCTAGGAGCAGTGCCTCTAGCAGGGTCTAAGATGTAGAGCCCCTTGGCGGTCCCTATCAAATAGAAATTCTCTTGAACTATCTATATAAAATTTCTTGAACTCGGAAGAATAGAAATATTGATTTCGAAAAGTGACTCCTTACACGATCCAATAGAAATCATGTTAATAATCTCTGAAATTCTCCAACATTATAGAGTTTAAGGGATGAAAATGAAAGTTGGAAAAACAAAACTACTGTTATTTCTGTTGCTAAATTGTTATATTATAAATAAACAAACAAACAGATATACTCAGTGAATTTCCACTTTTGAGTGAGACGTAGAGAAAAGAGATGAAGGTAAACCTTACTCATATCTCAATATGTGATAGATAACCATCATGCATCACATAACATCTATCTTTATTCATTAAATCACATATAGACCTATTGTAGAAAATCATATATACTCAAAAAAAATGTCTCAAATTATTGTTTAGCATCTTTGTATTAACAATTATATAATGTATATCAGCCTTAAAATACTGCAAACATTTTAAAAAGAATATCTAGAAATCACCTTTATAAAAAAACTCGGTTACATTAATTAACATAAAGTTATCATATTTTAATTAACATATTATATTGTTATTCATTAATTAAACTTTAGAAAAGCATATGCATGCGAAAGAATGATGCATAAACTACAACTAATACATATTCGAAGAAAAAAAAACTCGTCTAATATTTGACAACTGAAAAACATGCCATTTTAGTGTATTAAAGTAAACTAGTAAATGTTTATATGGCTATACAACTTGTATACATCTATATGAGTTGTATACACCGTCTGACCGTCATGTACCAGAAATTTATTAAAAAAATAAGCTAAAAAATATTTTGAGCCATAAGTGCCTCCTATACAACTATACGAGTGGTATAACTCTATACGAGTTATAAAACCCCAAGATAATATCTGAAACTAATTACGTATATACGTCTCTTACATGTTTAAGTAGCATAGATGTCCAAATATAACGACCTTGGTGGAGGCGTGGAGCGGCGGAGATCGAAAATTATTACTCATTTGTGCCACACCACATATTAGAGGGTTGGGCAAAAAAAGGGAACCGGCAACTCGAACCGGAAGCCGGTTGGTACAAACGGGTCCGATTTCTCAGACAAATTCGAACCGAAAAAACCGGAACTGGTTCCACATGTAACTAGCCAAAAACCGAACCAGAACCAGCAAAAACCAGTCGAAACCGGTTAAAACTGGTTGTTCTTTATTGACCATAACTAGAACCGGTTGGAACCAGAATCAATTAAAAAAAACTCTGATTTGCGCATCTTTACGAGACTACGACTCTACCACATGTTACGAATTTGGATTATAGTTTGGGCTGGGCTGACCGACAAGTTATTGGCAAAAGGCCCAATAGTGAATTAAATCTCCAACTTGGTTCCACGTGGGCACATGTGACAGGGTTTAACGGAGCCATGACACGTATCAAGAACCAACGGCAACAACCGCATGATGCACTGAACCTTAGCACGCAAGTTAAGTTTATATTTTAATATTTAGCTTCTCAGATACAACTGGTTATTTTATATAAAATTTAAATTGATTTGTTAAATCATTAAAATACATACAATTTGTAGATATTCTTATACCTCTACTAAGGTGATAACGTTGGAAATTAATAAAGTAGCGATCAGATCGGTACAATACCAGTATCGGTAGCGAAAATATCGTTATCAAAAACGTCCATGAATTTTATCATCAACTTGATGAATTAATTTCAAGATGTAAGACTTTTCTATTATAATAGGTTATTCAAAAGGATCCCACGCTCTTCTATTTCAAAAAAGTGGGTGCCACTACCAAAACCATATGTACGGTAATGGTTTGGGACCAATACTGGTACCTGTGTTTTCAATACTTTACAGTTTTGTACCGTTTTTAAATATTATTGTTGGTTTAAAGCTAGATAATATTAGCCCTTCAAAATATTAATGATATTATGACATAATTAAAATAAACATAAAAAATATAAGAATATGAATGCATTAAATTAAAGGAGTACGTCACAAGAAAAATCAAGTTTATAAAACAAGGAATTGTAAACTCAAAAATATGAATACATTTTCCTTTAGGATTTTTAATGGTATTTTTTATATTTAATACTTAAAATGATAATTATGTTTAAACGTATTATGTTAAATATTTTTAAACTATAAAAATTGGTAAATAATCAAATTGATAAAAAAAACTATATATATCTCATACCAGTAACAATTCAGGAAATTTCAGTATTTACCTGTATGGGTTAGTACGATATCAAAATATGAATTGTTAATGATACATTTTTATTATTAAAAAGCATATAATTATCATTGTACTCAGTATATAACATCACTAAGTTATTACCCCGTGTATTACGCTGGATAAATAAAAAATACTATTAATTAATACTTACCAATAAAAATTTAAACTATATAAGACGATTTTTTAATATAAAATTTGATTAAATATAATTTCATAGATTAAATAATAAAATTATTATATTATTTTTTAAAACGCTATTTTTTTTCAAAGTTTGTTTTCTTTAAATATTTCGTTTTTATAAAACGAATTTTAAAAATTCTATATTTTAAAAAATTTGGATTTTAAAAAAAATGTGTTTTCTTATTTAAAAACATATGAAAAGTATGTTTAATATTTAATAGGAGAGATAAGCAGGAAGAAAACATTAAGGTGCTATAGGAATGTTACAAGTGTCCTTAGAAAATCTTTATTTCAATATGATTTTACTATATATTTATAAATTCAAAGGCTCATAAAATCATAAGGAGTCAGATAAAAGAAATGAGTGTAGGCCTAATAATCAATATATAAATAATATGGGAAACGGCTTTTGATTAAAAAATGATAAGTTTTTTAAACAAGGCTCATAAAAAGTTATATTTGCAGTTAGTTTTTTATTGTCAATTATTAAAATAACTTTAAACGACATTTTAATTTATATTAAAATACCTAAATTTAATAATTAACCTTGTTGGTAACTAGAAATGATAGTAGCCAACTTCATTTTTATTATTTGTAAATAATGTATTTTAGATAAAAAGAAAGCTTATCATTAAAGAACTTGTTTGAATTATAATAAAAAATAGGAAAGTAATAAATAAACTAAACAAATGAAAATGATAAACAAAAATGTATAATTAAATAACTTTAATTAAAAAAATAAATGAATTGATTAAATAATTAATAAGCTTTAAATAAATATAAAATAAAATAACTGAAAATTATAAAAGTTAAATAAAAAACAAAAATTAAAAGAGTTACTCAAATAAGCAAATTACATAAAACATCATTTAACTATAAACATAGTTACATATTTCATCCTTTAACAATAAGGGAAAATTTGTCATTTTTTAAAATTTAACTATAAAAGATAACTTTGATTTGTGTTAAATGACATAATTGTTACAAAATATAAAGATAAATGATGTCTCATGTAATTATTAATGTTTAAGGATGAAATCTGCAACTTGATGTATACATAAAGGATCTTTTATGTAATTTACTCTTAATAAAATTTCATGAAGGTCTATATGTAAACGACGTTAAATATACTACTTTAAAATTAAATATCAAGCGATCATAAATATAACTAGTCTTTTTACGACATGTCACAACAACTAACACTTTGCCGTAATATTCTAAGCATACTCCGTGGTAAAGTGATCATCACTCTATTGTAAAACTTAAAAGTGTGTATTTCATCGTAAAGTAAGTGCCAAAAAACGAAATTTACTTTTCATGCATAAGTAACATTCTCTACTATAAGACTCAAAAGTGTACTCATACGTAAACCGACAAAATAGTTGGCATAAAGAACCGAAGTTAAAAATTTAAAAAAAAAAAAAAACGCAATAAGAATTCATAAATTTAACATGCAAACTTTTAAAATTAAATTAAAATAAATAAAATTTATCGGTTATGATGAAATAAATATGTCATGAAGCGTACAATTAAAAAATCATAAATTTACGTGTGCAAACTTTTAATATATAAAATAATATAGATAAAAGTTTAGTGATTAAATTACATAGCTTCATAAATTAAATTACTTAGGTTTCATAAATAAAATGAACCACTCAATTGGCATCGTTAGTGATTAAATTACATAGCTTCATAAATTAAATTACGTAGGTTTCATAAATAAAATGAACCACTCAATTGGCATCGTTACTTAGTTTTATTAATTATTTATACGATCCCAAACTTTAAATATTTGTATCACATATAATTTTTAGGTGATCAAATTACACTAACATACTTGACGAAATTACTCTTACTTAAGAAATGTATATGTTACAAATGTTTAAAGTTTGAAACATATGTGTAATTTATGAAACTTAAAGAGCAAGAGTAAAATACCATCAAACTTCAAAACACAGGAAACATCCTAACAACTTACTACACACACATAAATAAATTTATTATACTATACCAAAATTGACAGCTTTAATGATTTTGCTAATAATTAAAGATTTGGACATTTATACACCCCAAAAGTCCAAAACACATAAATTAACACCCTGCAAATAATATACGATACTACATGCAATGTCATATAGAAAAATAGACATTCTTTTATTCTAATAGCCATAAATTTCATACACCCATGCTTGTACGACCAATATAGAGCGATACGGGTTGTATTGGCCGTTGAGTTTTTTTGTGTCCCATAGTTAAGATTAAATTTGATTATCGTCAAAGCTATACAGGTTATTTTGCCGAGTATTACTCTTATCTATTTTTTTAGCTATATTACAATTAGCCTCGTTATATTTTCATATCATGTTTTATTTTAGAGAATCATTGTAAACTAAAAAACGAAAATAATAATAGCATCATTCATTCGAGTTTTATTTTGCCTATTTTTTATTAAAAATAACATTTTATCTCTCATCCTAAAACAACATCGTTAACCAATTTGACAGAATTACAAACCGACTCAATATAGAAACCAAACCGTATTATAAGAGCTTAAACAACAGTACAATAACCCCTTAAATATATTAGAGGTGTGAACGAAAAACTCAGTCGGGATCTTCTAGAAGGGTCACTTTTTAGTTTTACATTTGTGCCATCGAAGTAATTTTCACTTTTGACCCCTTCAAGTTTTGATAGCTTGACAATGCAGGATTGATACTTAAAAATTTTGGAGCATCATTATCATCCTCAATAAAATAAATAGACTAGCATGCAAGCATGCATGTATAAATTGTATAATGTGAAAATTCAATCTTAAAGAGAAAATTCTTAAACTCGTTCCTTACCATATATTTCTAATTTTGGAAAAAATGGGTGATTCAAATTCTAGTTTTTTTTTTTTTTGTTATTAATCAATAAAAAAATCAAATTTAATATAAATCGCATATTTTTCTTTAGACTTAAAATGATTGGCAACCCTGAAGCAATTCTAAATCAACATTAAGACTATCCACAACAGTGACCCAACCCAACCCAACATTTTATTGTAAAATTAATTTCTCTCTCTTCAACCTACACAACCCAACCTAATTAAATTTATCACACACATTAACAACCCAACTCAACTCAAATTTTATTAATATATTAAATAAACTGCCAACCAATAGGAGGATGCCATGTGTTTCTTTGGGTAAAAGGTTGGGTTGTGACCTTGGGTTGCTGCAGCAACCAGGTTGTCAATAAAAATTGATTTTGTCTTTTCTTTTTTATTGATTTTGGTGACCGATCCCTTCAAAAAATCACCACTGTGGGTGGTCTAAGCCAATATATTAATAATGTAATGATATCAAACATCATTTGGAATCAACAACTTTTATAAACTAATTATGACATTAAATTAATTATCTCAATATATATCAATTAAAAAACATATATCACACACCCAAACACCTTACGTTCTCTCTTCATGCAATGCTAGGGGATTCCTTTCATGTAATCACAATGCAATTCATAATAGTATCTTCATATATAAACAGGTGGTAATAGTAGGCTAGTTTTCATTAGGGGTGTTCACGAGCCGAACCGAGCCAAGCAGGTCAGCTCGGACTCGGCTCGGCTCGGATTGTAAACCGAGCCTGAAATCTTGGCTCGGACTCGACTCGTTTTTAACCGAGCTGGCTCGGCTCGTTTTTGGCTCGGTTTTTACATAAGAAATTTAATATTTGAATTGCATTCACCTCACTTGGCTCGGTTCGTTTTTGGCTTGTTTTTACATAAGAGAAAAGGCATGAATATGTAGAACTAGTAATTAATAATATGATTTATGAATTAGGAATTAGTGGAGCACGTGACAATTGAAATTCATTTCGTATTTTTGTCCTCTTTTATTTTATTTATTTTTATTTTTTAACATAATTACAAAATAACACCAATATATATTTATTAGTAAAAGTAACCCTATAGTTTTATATTTTAGTATAGTATGTTGTACAAACGAGCCGAGCCACGATCCGAGCAAACGAGCCGAGCCAGCCTTGGCTCGGACTCGGCTCGGTTACAAAACGAGCTGGCTCGGTTTCAAATGAGTTTTATCCGAGCCGAGCTTTATTCGAGCTTTTTCCGAACGAGCTACGAGCCGAATCCGAACTTTGAGTTTTTTGGACAGTCCTAGTTTTCATCAAGTCTTTATGTAAAGTGGGTCAATTAGTGATACTAGTGGTAATTTATTCTTTTGTTGAAAAAAGCCTATAAAAGGACATTGAATGTTTTATGAGCATTAAGCAAGGTCATTTAATCTCCTAATGTATCATCTAATATTCTGATCCTTAAAACATCTACCCAGTGGCAAAGCTTGAAATTTTGAAAAAGGACGAAAAAATTTACGATAATCACATTCTTAAAAAAAATAACCATTCAGTCAAAAAATTAACATCAATTATGAAAAATAGGGGAGGTCACCCCCATCCCCTATAATCCTTCATCCATGCATCTACCTACGCACTCTGTTTTAGAAACAACACAAAAATCTAATCATTTATTCTAACGTAAACACTCGTTCACTTTCTAACTCAACTCAGAAAACTTGAAAACCACCAACACATTTTCTAAATTAAAGACCCGATCATGTTCTAACTCGACTCACAAAACTTAAAAAACCGCCAACACATTTTCTAAATTAAAGAGTCAATCATATTCTAACTCAAATTAAAGACTCGATCACATTCTAACTCAGAACATTCAAAAAATAAAACTCATGCATGAAAGTAGGAAGCTTTAAGCTTTAACTATGCTAACCCAAGTCTTTCAGGTGTCATAATGATATATAATCACAAATTGAAGGACTAAATTTTCACTTTCTATGTTTACGCGTTTTTGCCTTCACCAACTCTTGATCATTTCTTCATTCCAATTTAACAAATTCAATTATCGAATCACAATTCAACATTTTTTTTCAATTTTTCAAACCCAACACACACCCTTTGACAAGATAACACGCAATCCCCTCAATCGCCATCGTTTCCTCGAAGCTTCCCAAATTTCACCTCTATATCTTCATAAAACCCATCACCCACTACACAAATCACTTCAAATCTCTTGAATTTTATACTAATTTCACATATTTTCTATTTGGGTATCAAGAAATCCACAATCTTGAATCATGGAAAACAGCAATCAATCGTCTTTCTGGCAGTTCAGTGATCAGCTTCGTGTTCAGAGCAACAATCTTTCAAATCTGTCTTTGAACGACTCCATCTGGAGCACCCCTTATGCCTCCAGACGCCCGGAAAAAGATCGCCGGAACTTCGACATCCGGGTCGGCGGTGGTTTGATCAATTCCGGTGCCGGTAACACCAACAATTCCAGCTCATCGAACTCTGATTTTAATGGGTTTAATTTTGATTGGAAAATTGGGTCGACTAACCAGAACCAGACCGGTGATTTTGGTATCAACGGTGGGTTTAATAAGGGGATTTATTCGAATTCCAGTTTAAATTTTGGTAATAATGTTAGATTTGAACAAAATGGGTTTAAGAAAGATGAGAAATTTGTAAAAAATGGTGATGATCATCTTTCTTTTGGCGGGAAACATGGGAAGAACAAGAAGAAGAACAACAATAATAATAACAACAATGAAAAGGATAATGGTAAAAACAGTGTTGATAAGAGGTTCAAGACTCTGCCGGCGTCGGAATCTTTGCCGAGAAATGAGACCGTCGGCGGTTATATTTTTGTCTGCAACAATGATACCATGCAGGAGAATCTCAAAAGACAGCTTTTTGGTATGTTTCTTACTATGATTTGCTGAATTTTGCACTTTTTTTGGTTGTAATTTGTGTTGATTGTGAAAACACAAGTTATACATGCTGTTTTGCTGGTTTAATTTTTTAATTTTTTTTTAAATTTTGGGTTAGAAAATTGGGGACTTTTAGGTTCACATATCATTTACTGTTTTGCTGGTTGAATTGTTGATTATTCAAGATTTTAGGTTTGAAAAATTGGTCATTTTTAGTGATTTCACACAGATCATTTACTGTTTTGCTGGTTTGATAGTTGATTTTTTATAGATACATTGTTTGAAAAATTGGGGATTTTTTTAGTTGAATTATTGATTTTTCTAGATCTTGGGTTTAAAAACAGGCATCCTTTTTGGGAAGTTTTGCCTTGATCATTTGCTAACACACCTTTAGATGATATATCAAGGTTAAATATTGAATCATGACTGCAAATTATAACATGGGTTTGTTCTTGATGTTCTTAACTCCTTCCACAAGATCAAGATTTGGTTTGGGGAAGATGTTACAAATTGTTATTTGAACACATATAGGTTTTGATTACACTTCTGCTAGACTTTCAGACATAAACATATGAAGATTCAACTATAATTCTGTTAAGATTTTGCCTAATTGTGTTCTTAAACTCAATTTACAGGTTTGCCACCACGCTACCGAGACTCGGTTAGGCAGATCACACCTGGTCTGCCTCTTTTCCTTTACAACTACTCCACTCACCAACTTCATGGTGTTTTTGAGGTATTTCATCTCATCCTTTCATAGCCTCATAGGGCAAACTAACCTTTAGGGGGTGGCACACCGGCAAGCGCTTGAGTTCATCTAGCATAGGTTTCCGGTTTGAATAGCCTTTAACCCCCCTTGAAGGTCACCAACCGAGCGTATGCCTCATTGGTTAGCAGGGTACTGACGGGGTCTCGTGTTTGTCCTAACTTTTACTTTCTAGTTATGCAAGAAAAGAAGATTTAAGATGAATTTTGTTTTTTGATGATTTAGGCTGCAAGTTTTGGTGGGACTAACATTGACCCATCAGCTTGGGAAGACAAGAAGAACCCTGGTGAATCACGGTTCCCTGCTCAGGTGCGAGTCATGACTAGGAAACTAGCCGAGCCATTAGAGGAAGACTCGTTTAGGCCAATTCTTCACCACTATGATGGCCCTAAATTTCGCCTCGAGCTTAACATCCCTGAGGTAAATTACCCTTTTAACCTTTCGATCTATATATCGCTACACTTGTCCGAATCCAAATCATTTGAAAAAATAACACACCTTGTCTTTGTTGCAGGCGCTCTCGCTCTTGGACATATTTGAAGACAACAAGAACTGAACCCCATTCGCGTATGAAAGCGGCTACTTGTGAGGAAGAAGGTTTAACGCGATGAAGGCTAAGGCGTTTTGGTGGCATTAGAGATTTAGAGACGTGTTTAATCATGTATACGTGACTAATATATGTTTATAGATCAAACCAAAGAGATACATAACATAGAAAGTGGGATACGGGTAGTGTAGCCATGAAGATATTGGTCCCTTTTGGTTCTTTGGTTCGGTCTCATATGTGCAAAAATGAAGACTCATTATGTATAAATAAATAAATAAATAATACAAACTCTTATTTATGTTATGTGTTCATTTGATGTTTAGGCTAAGTTTGTGAAGTTAATAGCCTTATAAAGGGCAGAACGCAAGAATCTGCAAATGGTAGCTTCTTGGATAAAATTGTTAAAAAAATATTGTCCTAAGTATATGTAATACGAAATAAACCAAACCGAATCGAAAATAAACGAAGTCTTGTTTATGTTAAACTTGTTTATGTTAAACTTGTTTATGTTAAACTTGTTTATCAACAACTCGCTAACACATAATTGAAAAAATAAAATTGCTTTTGTTTTTCGTGAAAAATTATAACTTGTTCATTGATTTAAACAAAGATATCCTTTTTAAATAATTAATATTAGCATTTTTAATCTCAAATATTAAACATAATCATTTTAAATAAATATAAAGTTAAGCTTTTAATGTAAGATCGTAAGCATAATTATCTCATAATAAAAAATAAGTTATAATCTTGCCATAATTATTTTAAGGTAGCGTCTTAAAAATCTAAGTTTCAATTATTTAAGTTATTAACATGAAAAAAGCTTCAAACAATTAGGTGTGGTTTAAATGTTAAGTTAATACGCTAAACATTAAATTATAAAAAATCAAACATATACAAATATAAATTAACATGCAACATATGTTCATATTAGTTCTTTTAAGTAAACAAAAAGATTTTTATTCTTTATTTTCGTTTCTTTATTAAACGAACGAATGTAAATGTATTTCTCATCAAATGATTCACAAACTCTTACAATATTAAATATTGTGTTTTAAAAAACCTATGATAAATATTGCGTTTTAAAAAGTACGATATTAAATTTCACACTTTATAAATAAATACTTAAATTGTATACTTTTTTATATGAAGACGCTTGCCTTGTCTTGTGCAAAGATCATAGATTTAACTAAGGATTATACTTGATATTAAATTTTTTATTTAATATTAATTTTATCATTTTAATTATGATATAATTATAATTATTTTAAGGATGCATATAGATTAATGGTATTGAAGCAGACGTATTTAATACAAAATCAAATTTAATATAAAATCATATAATATATTTGTACGTATTACTTGTCAATAGTAAAAGAGTGTGATGCAAAATAATTGATTAGGTTGTAAAGAGGAGGTTGTTTGGTTATTATTAGGTTGTAGTTGATAGATGTGAAATAATACACAAATATTAGGAGTTGAAGGGTTCATCGACTATCATAGTTTTGAAATGTGGACGAAAGTGGTTGAGGTGGTGGTGGTTGGCATAACACTTTGAAAAATGAAAAAGTCACTCTCTTGGAGTTTGACACCACATCCACCAAATGAATATCATTTTTTAAAACATTTGTGACGTAAAGTTACGTGTAATGGATGGTGACCAGTGCATGGATGTCCTTAGTCACGCTCCATCATTCTGACACACCATTACACCCAGGCACGACGCACTATATGTGTGTATGTGATCATGGTCATGGATGAGGGGGTTAATGTTACCGTTGGTTTTTTGGATAATGAAAAAAAAAAATGACTTGTGGGTGACGGTCAAACCTCCTATTAGGCTATTACACATAAAAAGTGATAAAAGATGATAAAAAGTTTGTTGATGATGATGAGTGGAGAATTGATACACGATTATGACTAGTTTCTTGAGTTTTTAATTATGATTATTTGACCCAAATAATCTAAAAATAAAATCAGTTTTGGTAAGTGGATTTGACCACAATAACTACTTTAACTTCAGGCATACATCAAATAGAGTTCATGATTTAAAAACCATATAAATGTTAATATTATGATTATGAATGTTTCAACTTTAAATCCACTTCATTTACACCAAGTGAGTTCAAAATGGCCTAAATCGAATCGATAAACCTTAGATCTAAAATCTCACAATATATGGTTATCTTCTTTACCGTTTTAGACCAAGTCTAGGCGCCTAAAGCATACGCAAAGCGGTCATCATTGCATGAGTTAAGCGACTCGGTCTAGGCGTAGGTGAGATGACAGGCATGCTTTGTTATGTTCAGCAGTCTTCATCAAGTGAGTTGAGCAACTTGGTCTAGATGCAGGTGAGATGTGATGCGTGCATTGCTATGTTCAGTCATTAAAACCAAACTTATACAGATCCAATTGAAACAGTTAAACTTGAACTATTGACCATGACTTTGTAGTACGGCATGAGCACCCGGGTAAGAGGGGTGTCACGTCCTGGTGGCACCCAACCCCCCATTACAGGGGCGGCATGATGGAGGCATGACAGGCAAGACGTGAGCCCAGTCACACGATGAACTGCATGTGAGAGGAGAGAAAGAAGGTGATGGGTGGGGCGTGAATGGGTTGTGTGTATGTGAAGAGGGGTGATGGTTACACAAGTGTATTTGAAAAGAGGGTGATGGAAATGGTTGTTTATTTGAGTGATAAAAGGGTGATGACTACACAAAACCTGATGGCTGATGCAACTTGTAAACAATAAAAAAAACTACCTAATTCATTGATAAATACCAAAAATACACAAATATAAGAAAAATGCATGACCTAATGTAACTAAAGAGAATTTTTATGAATAGAACCAATATACAAACATTTGTTCTAATGGTTCTTCCAAGATTTCTACAAATCCCTTATACACAAACACTAAAATCACAATTCTCTCTTTCAACAAAACTAGTCGCTGCCTTTTCACAAACACCAATAATGCAAATTTGAAGAAAAATATGGTTGCATATCTTGCATAGCTTATGATTAAGAAGATGTCACTGATTCAAGATGCTATACTCCAACTCTAGATCTTGTCCTTAATTGTGTTTGCTTAAAAAATTCAAGGCTCCCTGGATCTCCTTCCTCGAGTAACCGACTTGTTGGAGTATTTGGCGGGTATTTGTCCAAAATATAGTCTATCTCATCCCCGGTCATCTCCATTTGCCGAAGAAGAACCTGAAAAAAAGTGAACCAACAACATTCCACCAAATAAGATTACAAACTTTAGAATGCTAGTAATCTAATTATTTTGAAGTAAAATGACTAGAAGGCATAATTTTCAAAAGCACAAGGCATTTAAGTCATGAAAGCCGAGGCATGAGGCAAGAGCTTCACGCACACGAGGTGTGGCTCTATGTACAAACTAATAAACATTATTTACATTCAAAAGCTGCACCTGTATTCTCTTTTACAGTTTTACATATCACCCTTGTTAAAACCATTCATGATCTCTTTGATCCTTTGGCTGTATCAAGGGGCGAAGCTTCTTTGGGGCCGGGGGGCCGACCGCCCCCTTCTTTTTCCGTCCGTAGTATTAATTTTTTGGCCGAAATGCTATTTTTAGTTAAAAATATGGGTTTCACCCCCCCTCGCTTCAAAAAATTAACATGTATTCTGGGTTTCAAAAATTTCCGCCCCCCCCTCAAGTCGACCAAGCTCCGCCACTGGCTGTATCTATGTTGTCAATAGCCCTTCAGGTGCATACGTAGGTTCTCAGGAGGTGCAAGGCTCAGGGAAATCATCTTGCTGCCATCCACTCCCTCAGGCAAGGTTTTGACAAGGTTTTGCCAAAGATTCCTACAAGATTCCACTGAGAATCCCGCAAAAAAATGTAAACTCCGAGTCTCCGACAAATTTTGTAAATTCTAGTCTAACTTGCTTGAAACTAGAAAAAATGGCCAGAAACCAGCCCATACTATGCTAAAGTAGCCCTAAACAAGCCTAAAGCATGTATAAAACTCCTAAAATTGTATGTTTATACTATTTGCCATGCATATTTAGGGCCCTTACTTTTAAGTGTCTTGTGTGCCTTCAACAACTATGGTTGTTATTACATATAAACCTCCTATAGGCCCCACCTAAACACATTTTAATTGATTTAGAACCAAATGTGCTTGAGGACCACCTCAAGACCCCAAGGCCTTTTCCAAATTACCTGGCATGCCTGGGGTTGATGACAATGTGCAAATAACATGTGAGGTTACAAAGTTACCTTAATGGTTTTAAGCAAAGCGGTATGATGGCGTCTCAACAAAGAAACAGTTTTTCCATACATATTTGATATCAAGTTTTCTGTTCTTTTTGCAATTTCATCATCCATATTGAAATTAATTGGTGGCTCAATTAGATCATAATCATCATATAGTGATTCTTCAAAGTCTAGCTGCGGGCCCACAAATTTAGGCTGCCTTCTCCATGGAGGTGGTTCACCATGTATCACCATTTGGTTCTCCATGTTCCAACTGTCCGAAGGAAAAATAAAATAAAGAAGTCATTGTTTTGTCAATGTCTATTATACATTTATACCCTTCAATAAAAAACCCAAATCACTGCCATTTTCAATCAATTCGCTTGTAAACTGTAATGATAGTAAGTGGCAAATGGTAACTTTACATTGTTATAATTTTACGAGCAAGCCAAGTTGCATCTGCAAGGTAATTTACTGACGCCTTTGATGTATCCCTTCCAAAAATGACCTCTTCTGCAGCTCTCCCTCCTAGTAAAACCTATTAATGTTTGGAGTAAGTTAATAGGCACTTAATAAAATAAATATATAAATTTAAATAAAAAAAGAAGAAAAATTGAATTCACACCTGAAGACGGTGAAGCAACTGTGGCCGGCGTTCAAATATATACTTATCATCGTCAAGTCGATTGAAGACAACTTGTGACAGAGTCTGCAAACATACACAAACAAGAAAAAAACTAGGGAAGAATTAGTTGAATTTCTGTCACTTTTTAAGTGTTAAAATTTCAAATTTTCAATACTTCAAATATTTAACAATTACACTTTGTGGGTCCATTTGTGCCACTTTTAAATGGTGTAATGTTTAGTTCCTTTTAAACATCCAACATTTTCATTTTGTGGGTCCCATCTTTTCCATAGCGTTCAGTTACAAAGAAAATGAGCGCACCTAAATTTCAAAATGATATTTCAGGTCACCTGAGTATCAATTTGGTTCCATTTAAGCCAATTTCAGCTAATAACTTCCCAAATAACTTTACAAGTCATTTTCATGAACTTGATGTACGCCACAAATTCACAAATCACATCTAAAAATAATTTTCATGGGCGCCCTAAGCTCAAGAAAAATTGCAAACTTTTGGCATTAATTAGCATGAACAAAACCAAATTGAACCTTTGGTAACCTGTTATGTTGTTTTGGTACTGGGGTAACCTATATACATTGTACTCCCAACTGTAAATATTTCAGAAAAAAGTGTTTTTGGTCGACCCAATCCGTTTGACATGTACCAAAATATACCTATTTGGAATATAATGAAAGAAGATCAATAACAAGTAATATTGAACCTGGCCACGAGGATGAATTGATATGCGGTCACAGGGTTCAACATCTGCATTCTCTGTTCTCCTTATAAGATGGGAAGTCAATGCGGTACCCACTTCGGTTGTGGCTCGACGGCATTGACCCTGATGACCCAAATCTAACGCAACACGTTTAGGGCCCACGGTTAGCCGATCAACAGCTTCACCTACATCTGACTGAAGGATCGACTTATGTTTATTTCTCACAGCTACAAGAGCAGCCTCTTGGAGAAGCTGAGCCAATCTTGCACCACTCCATCCTGATAGATAATTGAGTTTATTTTCACACTGTAAACAAATCAGATCTAGGGCAGGAACATGATAAATTAAAGATAGAATGCATCACACATTTAGAGAGTGTTTGGATATGACTATATGAGTTCTGGAAATGATTATACCATGTATCTTATGTTAAACTTTTTAAAATTGAAAATGTAAACCTCATAGACATGACATCATACCATTACTGTTAAACTTTTTTTGTGAGCCAAAAGTTATAAAAAGGGCATAAATCAACAAAGAAGGATGTACCAGGAAGGTTTTGGGCAAAAACTGACAAATCAACTGATTCTGATAACTTCACTTTGCGGGCATGAACTTGCAATATCTCCAACCTCCCTTTGGCATTAGGAGGACGAATTCTTATCTAAAAATATACACCAAACAGGGAAAATTATTACAGAGAAAAAGAATGCAAGAGTCAGACAACTAAAGATGAAAAAAGAAATTTTTTCAACCAAAGTTCCATGATAAAATACGGGTTTCTAAGAAAGTCATAAGAACCATATCAATCATTTCAAATGCTACAAGCAGAAAAAAATTGCTATAAATTTGCAACAAAGTTCATTTAAATTTCAAAATTTGGGCTAACAGTTCTCACCTCAAAAATTAAGTGTCTCTGTTTTTGTAGCAAATGATTTCTGCTCTTTTCTTGTAGCTTTGTTGTATGTGATTGAGTATAAAAAATGCTCACAGCTTAAAAAAAAATCCACTTAGTTATCAACTTAGCACTTTATTTCAAATAAGTTGTAAAAAGTTGCTAGTTGCGACTTCTCTTTTTAAAAGTTGAAATGGAGTAATTTTGTTGATCTATATTTAACCAGGAATATAATTTTGTTGCGACTTCTTAAATGATCAAGGCGTATTAATATTCAATAGATATGATGATTATAAACGGGTCAATTTTTTTTAACATATCAAAAGGGAAAATGAAAGAAAATAAAATAGCTGAAAAGACTACAGGTCAAACAAGTATAGAGTCACCTAAAGTGCACTTTTTAATGCACACAAGCTTTTAAATCGCTTGCTCAAAGCTACTAATTATAGTTGTAATAATATAGTTTTTAGTATCCGTATATAACTCATTGGCAGAAAAATGTATGCGAATCCACCTGATCAGTGTCAACAATTCAACATGAACAAAAAAATACCCATTTTGACACATTACCCAATTGGCAAGATCCACCAGTTACCTCTAGTATCAAGGAGAAAAGTTCAAAGTTCAAACCTTCCGATCAAAGCGACCAGGCCGAAGAAGTGCAGGATCCAACAAATCCTTACGATTTGTAGCACCCAAAAATATGACACCTTTTCCTGTATCAAATCCATCAAGCTCTATCAACAGCTGATTCAATGTAGTTTCTCTTTCTTGTGTGGCAGCATTGTATAGATCATCTGTCTTGTCACTGAATATTCCTTGGCGCCTAATTATCAGAATAAAAGATAAATATATTAGGGCTGTTAAAAATATGTAAGCATGCGTTTGTTAGATTGTAACGTTAATACAAAAATTTGTGTTGGGTAAAGTGTCATGTAAAAAAGAGACAATGTACTCCCCTTGGTTTTAAAATTGCCAGATGCGCTCCGATGCATTTCATCGAAAAATCTGATGCGCGATGCAAGTGCATCGCATCACGTATGTGATGCGTTCATGATTAAAAAATAATACTAAAAATTTATTTATGTATAATATTTAAACTTGTTAACTTATAAACACTAAAAAAATATGAATGTAAAATAAATAATTACAAAAGAAAGATCCAAGGTACCATCAAAGAAGCTTTATATACAATCAAAATATAGCTAACTCTTAATGTATAGCAACTCTATTCATAAGGTAATAGAATAAATAAATTATAAAAGCTTTTCTCTAAATAAAACAACAAAAATAAAAAACCTAAAAAGTAAAAACGTGACTTTGTTTAATAATATAAACTAAAGAAAAAAGGTAGCTAGATATAAAGAACAATGCTAGGGTTTTATAAGATTTTAGCCATCATCGTCACCGAGGTTTCTCCTCTTCTTCATGGCTTCATAGACTTAGTCAGACTCTTCTCCGACGATTTTTCCATGGCCGCATCATGTAAACACAACACAACAAGAGTTCCAATGCAATTTGATGCTTGCATCCTCGTAACAACGCAATATGTGCGCATATTGCACGCAATTTTAACCAAGGTACTCCCTCCATCCCAAAATAAAATCAGCAAGTGATGACAGTGAATACAATGTCTAAAATATTCCTCAATTGCGGCATAAGAAGTTCAGAGGACCTGATTGGTGCAATCAAGATCTTAAAATGTCTACTAATGGGCACACAAGCAATTCTGCATTAAAACTTGACACAATATAAATTTGTGTTTGTTTTGGGACATCTTAGAAGGAGAACTCTTGCACTTGTTTTAAGACAGGGGAGTACTAAACAAGAATCTAATTCCTATATGTAAAATTTCATTGTTCATTAAAAGCATTGTAAGAAGTAATAAACAAAGTAGCCGTATGTCAATATGTAGGTTATCTCTCGTATAGTTGTATGTTTCCTGATAAGAACACATCACCTTGTAGCTAGTGCATCAATTTCATCAATAAAAATAACAGATGGTTTGTTGACCTGCAGAAACCAAATGAGCAATTCTTTATCAGTACTGTTCTATACCTGCCAGACAATTTAAGGTAACAAGTCACTGAACGTGTCAAGGCAGTGCATTCGTAAAAGCCAGATCAATATTCAACATTTTTATCTTAGTGGTGTCAAGATGACCAAAGATGATGCAAGTCCCATTTACTAGTTGTAAAAATTAAGATGTGGCCCGCAATGTGGGGAATGGAGGTAGCATAGTGAACGTCTTAAATTAAGGTAACGCCAACCAAAAAAGATAAGCTTGCGCAATAAAAAAAGAACCATGTTTTCATGAATTAAAAGCTTATACCACTAAAGGCAAACAAATATGGATTTGCTACAAATTACACATGAAAGTTTCTGATTGAAGGACTTTATATCAAGATCACTTTATTTATCAAAGTTCAAAAAAAAGGCTTTAAAATTACATCCACATCATTCAAGAGTTTAAAAAGTTTCAAGCCATTTGCTTATGAAAGGGAGGATTCAGATTATGATTTATCTATAACAGATAAAACAGGAAGAGGGAAAAAAAAACTTAAAGAAAAAGGGGCAAAGTGGTCTAAAGGTTTGAGAGACATCATAAACTAATGGAAGAGTACATTCAGATTATAATTTATCTATGATAGGTCAGACTAGCAAAATATAAATAACCTAAAGAAATGGGGGCAAAGGGGTCTAAAAGTTTCAGAGGCGCCTAAAGTGTATTTTTTATGCTTCGTACTTCCTAAATCATTTTATTTGTAAAGTACTTTAGTATAGGAAAAATGTATCTGTTGGGTTAAAAGCTGTTCACGGATCACGGGACAGCGGGTCAAGCGGGTCAGTAAGTTGCGGGTAAAGAAAAGAATTTGTCCAGAGGTAAAATGGTCTTTATTGGATATTTTGGACATGGGATGGTTGCTGCACATGTGGAAAAATTAGATCAACATGATCTATATTCTATACGTGTGAAGATGGAGATTTTTAGCATGCCTATTTTTAGGATTTTGTTTTCATTATAAATAGACGCCCCATTTGTGGTGCACGCATATAATGTATATATGTGTGTATGCCCTTAAGGGGCAAAAGTAAAAGTGCACTAATTTTAACGTTATTTCAATTATTTTGTGAAAATAGCGTTAAAATCATTGGGATTATCAACTTCAAACGATAACTTTGAATCGGGGACTCTTTCGGAGCAGCCTCTCTATCCCAATTGGGATAGGGGTAAGGTTTGTATCTATCAAATAAAAAATACACAATGGTGTGTGATAGAGATTAGAATTATATTAGTATGTTAGTTAGTAGTAGTAGGTTCTAGATAAGGGTAGTTTGGTAATATTAATATTTAGGGTGTTTGTTTGTGAGTTATAAATAGTGGTGAGGTTTATGAGTTGGGCAGGAATAGATTTGGTTAAATGTATTGGCTCCTGCTGTGCAGTGAGAAGGGTGTAACCCTGGACATCATCTGATGATGATTTAATGGTTTCTATTTTCATTAGCAATACAAATCGTTTCTCAGATTTCTTCTTAATCGTTCTCATTTCAATTCCTATTATCCATTGTGTGTGATCAGGTTCTCATCAGTGTGTACGAGAATGTTTGATTTGTGTGCGCAACCAAGGGCCTGAGCCAACAAATTCTATAATCATATTTGGCACACTGAGTGTCAATAAAAGATTTGGACAGAAAATGTTTAGAGGTCGACCAAAACAGACCCATTTCTATCCATTTAAAAATAATCATAACCTGAATCATTTTATTCAAAAACATTTCCTTCATATATTGAGACTAAAGCAGAAATGAGGTATTGGAATCACCTTGGCTCTCTTAAATAAATCCCTAATACGAGCAGAACCAACACCAACTAGGACTTCAACAAATTCTGACCCAGCCATTTGGTAAAATGGAACCCCAGCTTCACCAGCTATAGCCTTGGCAACAAGAGTCTAAATGACATTTAATTAAGTTATATTCACATCCACAAATATGATATTTAAGAACACTTGCAACATAAGTAAGTTAACCTTGCCACATCCTGGAGGCCCCTCTAGAAGTACCCCATGTGGAGGCTTTATTCCCATCTTGTCAAATAGTTCAGGATTCTTCAAGTACTTGACCAACTAAATAAAAAGGAAAAAAACATGATTAACTTGCAATAAATATCAAATAGAAATTATACAAATCTAATTTCTGAAATCATACAAAATTTTCAAATAAAAAATAAATTTCAATTCAATTAGACAAAATTGGTCCAAATGAGTAATTGTGCCGGAAATTCATTATTACTTCTATTATAAGGACATAAATTCTTTAAATTACATATACTATAACATTTAAATAAACTTATGCCTTATATTAGCATCAGATGGCAAAAAGTTTACCTCTTGGAGCTCTTCAACTGCTATTTCAATCCCTGCCACATCATCAAATGTAACTCCAGTTGAACCCTAAATATGTATTTAAAAGAACACATTAGAAATATACCCATAATATGATATCTAAAAGCATGTATTTAGAGATTAAGTAAGAGCAATATTTAGAAACTTACGTCAACTCGAGCTTGTGGTTTAGACTGAGAAAATTCAATCCCCTGCCATATATCCTGCAAAATCAACAAATAATAAAACCTTAATAACAGTTACCTCATAATAAATTAATAATTTATAATCTTGTGAGGCACATCTTACCCATTTCCTGAAATTCTTAGGCCTTCTAGATAGAGTGAAACGTAGAAGAATAACCATGCATACACCAACCAGCAACATGGGTCTAGCTATTTTAAAGGCGGAAGAAAAAATCCCAAATGTATACAACTCATAAAACTTTGAGGAAATCCCACCATAGATAAACATGTCTAATATGACATCACCCATTCTCTCTAATACACCCACAACAACTTCTAAAGGAACAGTAAGAAATGACTTGGCGATAGGCCAGATGGCATACACGGTTCCCACATAAACAAAGCTCGTTACAGCAAATGCTGCTGAAGCTAAAAAGCCTCCAACAACAACAGCAGCTGCAGCAATTGCTGCTGTCACTGCACCAAGTTCTACCATCACCCTGCTTGATATTGATGATGCAACTGGATTTGGATACTGTGGCAGTTTTTCCACCCATGCCTGAATCAAAAGGTTACAGAAGAACAAAATATGGATGCATAAGTAATTTTACTTTACCCTTTGACATTGGCTTTTTCCTAAAAACTGATTATTTGACACCTAAATGATCCAATAATTATAAGGAAAAGTAGATTAACCAAACCCTGTTCAGATAATAGATTTCAAAACTCACATCCAAACACCCCCTTGTTGAATGTTGATTCTGATTAGAATTACATTTTGTTTGACATATGCAAGTTGAATCAGCACCTTCTTTTTTAAGGATAACAGCATATGTAGCTATTTGTGCACAAAGTAAATGTAAAGTTTTTCAGCCAGGTATCTCATCTCTTTTAGTTGACAAGTCTAGTAAAGGATAGACAACAATCCTTCTTTTATGCTTCACTTCTTAACTCAAATAGTGACTATTTTCTTGATGTCGCAACAAGCATGACAGTGTATTCTTCATGTTTCGACATATCTTTCAAAACACACATCCAAACACCACCAAATGCAGTCTATAAAGCTTACAAGTTATAAAAATGAAATTGCAAAGGAATATATTATAGGGGTGATTGAAGTACCATAGTTTGTGTCTCTATCTCATATCGTGGTCCATCATACGCCTTTAGAACTTCTTGCACTTGAATTTCGTCTAGCTTTACCGACCTAAACACAATCATAAAACCATCAACAAACAATTCAAACATTTAGAAATACATCAACACCTAATCCAAAAGGCATATGATGACATTCACCACTTTGTTCTCTGCAAATTTTTGTCTCCCGGAATCTCTTTCAACTCCACAATTAAATCTTTATGCCCATAAGCAACCTTATCATCATCCTTAAAAGTCATAAACTTTATCATATTAGTTCTTACAGTTTTCTGTAGATCATCAAAGCTCATTCTTGGTAACAATTCAAACTCCCTATTAAATTCAGCTTCTTCTGACAATTCCTTCACAAATATTTGTTCAGGTACATAGAGTTTTCCCTTAAATTTCCTCAAAATATGATTCAAATGCACATCCTGCGGATAATCCACCCCGTCTAGACTTCTGTTATCGTTCAATCCTTTCAAATTCAACCTCTTAATGATCTCCAACGCTCCATTACCATCATAACCCTTCTTCCCCAAATTCTCTTTCTCCTTCAATGTATAAAACTTATCACCAATTTTATACTTGGGTTCCACCTGGCTAGGGTTTTCCTTCAAGACCCTGGTCACAAAATCATCTTGGACTGAAGTTGCACTATCACTGCTCTGACCCGAATCCGATTTTCGAAAAATCGCTTGGGTAAATTGAAGTCTTTTTCTCCTAATTTGATCAAATTTTAAATGGTTTCGAAGAGGAGCTTTGATGGAGAGTGATGTGTGAAGGGTAATGCTGGATTTAGAAGAAATAACCCTAGGTAATGCAAAATTATCAGGTGTTGTTATATGTGCAGAAAGCATGTTGTTTGATGAACTAGGGTTAATGGAAATTTAGGGTTTCAGATAGAAAATGCGCCATGGGTTAGATGCAGGCCATTGGAGGTTGTGAAGAGATGACCGCGAGCTCTGTTCTTGCAACGAAGTGGAAATTTTATCCCGATCCGAATATTTAAACAGGTCAGCTTGCATAGGCCTGTCGAAGACATTGAGAATTCGAGAGTTGTTTTAACTTTTTAGTTAAAAATCATCTTCGTGTTTGAATTTTGAACAAATCTTTCAAATTTTATTTGTATTTATACTCAATTTATTAATTAGACTATGTTAGTAACCCGTGTAACACACAGGTTGACACAGAGTTAATATGTAATTTACAAAAAAAAATAAACTGATACAATTACAATCGACATAAAACATAATAAATTCAATCATTTTACCAAGCTTTTTTTCCTCTATCGCTGTCATATATTCATAATTTTACATGACATAATAAAAAAACGATAATCAATGGGGATGAATTTAAGAAATAAAACCATTATTATTTTTAATTATTTCCTTATTTACGTATATATAATTGTATTTTTATATGTGTATTTTAAAAAATTGCGAAATTAGTGGATAAATTTAAGTAACTGGGAATGTTGAAGATTTGAAATTAAAACTGTAGAATTTATTCCTTTATTAAATAGTTTCTCTTATATTTTAAGTAATGAATATTAGAAATAGATTGATCTCATTGTATTTTAATACAAACTAGTGGATTTCCACCCGCGCGTTGCACCGGGTATCCTGCTACTATTTTGGAAGCAAAAGCTACAATTTTCCATATTATATATCCTTGATTTCAATCAGCTTACATTCACTCTCGTGCAATCTTAGCAATCATCTTTAGGTGGCCTTTGGTAAGTTGTGGTGATTGAGTTGATCATGAATGAGCTTTCTTACTGATCAAGATTCAGAAGTTTATCTATAAAGCCTGCAAACCAAAGGAAAAAAGAGAGATTCAAAAGGCTAAAAATGTCAAAGAACTTTAAAACTTATGGAAACATAACAGAACAATTTTTTAAGTCTCTAGAGTGATTTTACCTAAAATTAACCAATTAATACAAAGGAAAAAAGAAAGATTCAAAAAGGTTGAAAAGCTTTAAAACCCTATAGAAACACAACAAACCAACTTTTGAAGACTCTACCTAAAATTAACCAATTAGTTGCACCAATTTAATTATAATCCATACACAAGATTATAAAGTTATGATAACCGTAAATTATCATCAAAATATCAAACGACGACATAAATTTCAAGACAAAAATAATGGATTTAACTAATTCTTAAGATGATTTTGATGGTTGTCAATTGTTGAATAAATTATAGTGCAATTAATATTAAGAACTTAGAGTAACCGTTAAGACAGTATATACCATGGCGCTATGATCTAATATGAGCATTCATCTATGAAATTATTGAAACATATTACAAAAAAAAATATAATAATAAAGGCATCAACATAAAATTAAAAACCAGCATCAGATATATATTTAATAAAGGGTCACTCTACACATAAACCAAACCATCACTATCTATTAGTCATTATTTATACGAAAAAATATGTAGATACACCAACTATATAACCTTTGAATTTTGAATTGTAGAACTGTTAAAAAAAGATGGATAAATTATTATTTCATGATATAAGGATGTCAAGGATGTTATCTCTAATGGCTTCATGCGTAGATTCAATAATTGATTTGCTTAAAATCTAGAGCAACATGCTTTGTTTAACTCTCATTGACTTGCATGAGAAAATAAAAAGAGCTGCAAACATCTTGTTAATAGATAAAAAAGGGCGTCATATTTGACTCTAGTTTGATGAAATTCAAAAATTAAATTGACTCTCTTCTCCATCTAACTCAACACTAAGAGGTCATAATTTCAGCTTGTATTTGAATCTCTTGTGTGCTTTACATAATTAACCAAATCACCAAGAATCATTAAATGATGAACCCTAACCCCATATACATTTATAAGAGATCACAACAGAACCTTTTCAATTGATAATACCCGCAAGATATGCTACATAATAGAACCAAAATTAAATCAATAAAACAATGTGACAACTTTATCAACTCTGAGTTGCCAACATGGAAAACAGTTCAATGTGATAATGTTTAATCTGATTTTAAACAAATTCCGAACCAAAAATAACACGAAATAAAACAATTCAAAAGGAGATGAAGATTTACAAAATGTATACAACAAAATAACGATGTTTGATGTCGGATTCTAGCTCATCACATCAGACTACAAGTCTACAACTACAACACATCAAAGAAATACAAATTTATAAAAAGTAGGAAATTTCTCTTTGGATAAGGTGGTCGAAGAAACATACCTTTGTAATTTTTCAAACCCTAGATTGAGAACCCGAGAGGAAACGGAGGAGACCACGATCAATACGGAAGGGTACGACAGAACAATGGTGGTTGCTGAACTTGGTCGGGGCGGCTGTAGGTGATTGCAATTGTTGGTTAGGGTGAAAGCATCAACCGACGGTCAGGGCTTCCCCCTTTACTTGACTATATGCGGATCTACGGTGGAGATCGACGGAACAGGGCTTTCCCCTTTACTCGACTACATGCGAAGCTGCGGAGATGACGGTGGAGTGGAAGACATGAAATCGGTTGAAGAAGTGATTGGTATTGACTAGGAGCACAAAATGAAACCCAACCTAAAGCTTGTGACCAAACTCTTAATTCATAAAAGTTCCTATTCATTAGACCATGTCTATTTAATATATATATAATAATATATATATAATTTCTATTCATTTTAGTTGTTATAACCATTTATTTAAATTAATAAATGAATAATCAGTTAAAGTTTTAACATGTGAATTTAAAATAACAATTGGCATCGTTTAAATACTTATTTTCCTTTAATTTACAAAATTATTAAATAAATTATTTATTAAACCTGATAAATAATACGATTACAACTTAAATAAATTCTTTATTTACTTAAAAAAACAGATTTGAAAACTATATATTATGATAGTTAAAATAAATAATTTTAAAATTTATTTATTTAACATGTGTAAAACACAGGTTTTGCCCTATTTTCTTTTAATAAATCGGTAATCTTTTATTGTTTAATTTTTAAATTTGAAATAATAGTAAATTAGGATACAATTAATGCTAATAAATTTGTGTTTTATAATAATGAAAATTTTCAACTTTTAATGCGGTGATGACATTTGTACAATATCATATGTGGCTATTGTATTAGAGTGACATGTGGCATTTAATGATGTGTGTATGCTAGTAAATGGTAGGGGTGTTCAAAAAAATCCGAATCCGAAATATCCGAATCCAAAGTATTCAAAAAAATCGAATATCCGGAAGTTCGGATATGGATACCTATTTTGAAAATTTTCGAATAGTTCGAATATCCGATATCCGAAATAGTTTTTTTTTCGGATATTGGATATCCGAAATATATATTTTTTGAATTTTTATTTTTTTTCCTGGTTTCAGATTCGGATATCCGAAAATGAACACCCCTGGTAAATGGCATGTGTTATTGAATTCACTCGTTTATTAGGCTATTCACAGCGATCACCCCACTGAAAATCCCTCCCCACCAAAATTTCATGTCACGTCATCATCCCACTGGAAACCTTAAAACCCCACAGTGGTCACCCCATCGGAAGAGCTTCCCCGTTGTGAGAAAAGAGAAATCGGTGTGTGAGAGGGGGAGAACGGGGAGCGGTACCCGCCGAATCCACAAAATATTTCAGGTCGGGGGAGGGAGACGATGTTCCCGTCGGTGCCTACTATCCCCGCAAAGCCAACGACCTAACCGCTGCGCATGGTCTTAGTAGCAGAGGATGATATTCTTTATTATTCGTTATTGTTCTTTCGCTTCTTAACTTATATGTGCATGTCAGCATTGACGGAGCTTGAACATAATGGGCCAAATGATTTCAAGGAAGAAAACGGAGGGGATCGGAAGATTTTCTGACGAAATACTATTAAATCGACCATTATGAACGGGAAAATAAAGGGCGAGGCCACCACCAGGCCCTTCTTAAGCTCTGTCGTTGCATGTCAACCAACGTCTATTGGATATATTTTGATTTTCTGTAAATATAAAAACGGCTCTCAATTGCAAAAACTCCAAATTATTCTCTTGAAGCCTATCCTCTTTGATGAATGATGAATCCTACAATTTGATCCTCATTGATATCAACTTTTAAAACATCGAACATGTAACGAATAAAGTGGTTGGCATTAAGAAATCATATGAGTTGCATGAGATACTCTAACTATAGTAAAAGTCACGGATGTTTCATTATATTTTAGCATTTTTGCATAGTAAATTAAGGATGGTCCTAGTAAAATATAAAGGTCTTTAGAAGACGTGTATGATTATATATCTCTATTGTCACACCCCAACCAACGGCGGAATACATTGGGGCGCGAGTTAGATTGTTCATTACTCATGGTGCTATGTGTAAGTTTCAATAATTAAACAATTGTATTTAATTCAAATCAAACATTCATTCATTTTAATAACCAAACATACAAAGTCATTACAATAGTTCAAAATCAAATCAAACATTACAATAAACCAAAAGTCTAAACATTTGATTAAATAAATTAAACTAGGTCTCTAGACCTATCTTATGTCTTGAATCCTTCTTCTTTAACCTGTCACACATGTAAAATAAATTTTGTCAACTATTTGCATAGTTGGTGAGTTTACACACTAAGTTTGAATACTAAGTATAAAAGGATGCAAACTAAAACTTAATTAGAATATGTATCAAAGGCATAGCATAATACAAGTTTGAATAATTGAATGAATACATGAATAACAAATGCTTGTGTCCAAACAAGCATCCTTACATAATAATTCAAGTATAACAATACAAGAATTATCATTTGTAATTCAACTAGTTTGCTAATGTACTTTTCACCTTTTTCACACAAAGGCCAAAGCCTTTGCGAAGATAGTATCTAACCACCCTAGGCTACTAAAGTACTAATTTGCTTGACTGGCAACACACATAGAATCAACACATTGTATAAACTTAGCATCTAACACATAAAACTAAATAAGTCTAAGGCTTGCATCATAAGTTTGAATTGAATAATAGAATGAATAATAGTTTGAATATGACATGTGTAACATCCCAAAAACAATAAGTAAAAGGGAGTGTGAAGAACTCACAGTTAAGATGCTTAGCTAGTTTCAAGTCCTTGAATAATGATTGAGAAGCAAGCTATCTACCTAACCTAAAGTTTGAGTAACAAGTCTTAGCATTCTATAATTCAAGTTCAAGATCCTAACACTATGGCATCCTAATGAAAGTCCTAATTGAATAAATCCAAGTTTGAATGGTTTTCATTTAGGATTATTTATTTATCTATTTATCAATTAAATTAAATAAATAAATATCCTAATTGATATTGAATAATCATTATTTGATTTTGAATAAATAAATAAACATCTTAATTAATTTAGAATAATCATTTATTTATTTGAATGACCAAATAAATAATCATCCTAATTGATTTTTGAACAATCATTTGAATATCATATGATATTTGAACAAACATAATTTTCATCCTTTTTTTGTTCTTTTAATGTTTAAATTAAATAGGAAGTTGTATGTTTATAAAAGATTTATGTTTAGTTTAAAAGCAAAAGCCTTTTTATTTATTTTTTAAATATTTCTTTTGTTTACAATAATGTTTTACTTTGTTTAATAGTTTTAAAAATAAATTCGTAGTTTTTATAAAACAAACATTTAAAGTTATAAAATTTGTTTGAACAAAAAGTTGGTTTCTAATTAAAAGGATTAATTTAAAATCATTTTATTATTTAAGAACAATAAAAGTATACATATATGTATCTTATAAATAATTTTGTTGAAAATAAACAAATAAATAATAAAGGCTAATTATAAACTAAGTAAGTGAATACATATATGTATTATTTTAGTATTAATTTTAAAAGAAATATAAATGATTAATTAAAGTTTTCTTAGCTTAATCATTTAAGTTTAAAATAAGTGTAATTGACTAGTTTTATTAATAAAAATAATTTTAACAATTTTCTGAAATTAAATTTTTGTTACAGATTATCAGAAAAACTGTTTTAAGATTTTTAGTATTTTTTTTTATTATAAAAATAGGATAGAAATAGGCTTGAAAAGGATCAAAACCCAAAAACCGGTTTAAACCCGCGCCGGCCGAGTTTCGAGCCCGGGTCCCCTCGCCCGCATGGTTTGAACGTTACCACCACGCTAGCAGGGGATTCGCTGAACATCAATGAATCAAATTAAACATAAACAGAAGCTTTAATCGACCCCTTCCTCGCATAAACCCTAGAACGGTTTTCCCTCAAATTCGATCAATATCGAAATCATGAGAGCTGGGAAATATGGGGCTTTCGATTTACACAGAAAACCGAGTAAGATGGTGTATTACTTACCTGATGAGGTGTTCGATTTGATAGGGTTCGAGTAATTGAAGCTTTCGGTCGTGATTCGCTTTGATTCCGACTTTAGAATGCTTGTGGATCGAATTGTGGTTTGCAGAGAGTTTCGTGAAGACTAGGGATCGGTTTAGAGTGTATTTGTTTCGACTTTTATAGTGTTTTCAATCGAGTTCTATTTTTGTTGTTGGTTCGGCATCTAGAAGACCGAATCCTTCTGTTTTCGTTTTGATTTCGTTTATTTTCTTGTATGATACGAATCAAGCACTCAATCCCTTCCCAAATCCCTTCCTAATTTGATCACTAACCGCGTGTAGAGGCTGTTAAGCCTTGCGGGTCGCTAAACGGGTCGTGAAAAGAACCTGGTCGGGTATATGGGGCTGGGTCGGCTGATGGGTGAAGAAGGATGGAGTTTTGGATTTTACAGGACCAGCCCCTCTAGTTTTGTGATATTATCTTTTTTTGTATTAAATCTCTAAGCATTCACATATAAGTTTAAATAATTTTGCATTTTCAGCCCCTTTAATTTTTCTATTTATGTGTTAAAGTTTAAAAATCATTTTAACACTTAATTTGTAAATCTAAAAGTTTATAAAAAAAAACATTTATAGGAGTTTAAAACTTAACTTTTATTTCTAAAAGTTTATAAACCATCTTTAAAGGTTATAAAACCTTTTAGTTACATTCATAGTTTTATTTTATAAAAAAAAGTTTATGTATTTGTTTATTAGTTATAAATTTATTCAAAGTTTATTAGAATTTATTATTATGATTATTATTATTATTATTATTATTTATTATCATCTTGTATAGTAATTCTTATTTGAATTATATAAAAAATGCATTACACATTGATTTATATAAAATGAATTTGTTTTGAGACATTTTGTTTAATATCATATATAGATATTATTATTTGTTGTAAAATAAATCTAATTGATATATAAACGTTTTGTAACATGTATAATACTTTGTTAAATAATTTTAATCAACTTGTTTATTGAACGCATACACGAATACCAATGTTTTAGTGAACACTCGTAATAAAAAAAATCGACATAGAAAAACCCTAGGGATTACATCTATAAATGAAGGTAGGTTTGAATAATTTAGGATTTTCATATCCTTCTTGATTAATATTAAAAAAAAAAAATTAAAAGTGGTAATATGATAGCATGGATCAGAAACGATAAACTTACAGAAGTATTGAAAATTTGACAAGGGCAATACATAAATCAGTTAAAATTAATCAGGTCAAAAACCTAAAACAGATAAAATAATATTGAATTGTCAAATATAACTCGAAATAGCATTCTTCTTTTACTTAGTCATGGGTTTGGTGTCCCCGCGATGGTGGTCTAGTGGTAAAGGGATGAGAATCTATAATGGATGTCTAGGGTTCAAAGACCGGCACCACCCAATTTTCCCTGGGTTACGCGATTTACCTCCGTCATGTTGGCCGTATGACCGGTCGGTGAGAGACGTCTAATGATGGCGTTCACCATTTTTTAGTCATGGGTTGGGTCAACTATTGTAATATTATCGATCCAGGGAAAACAAATAATACAATTTAGTAGGATTTTATAAATGAAAATTTACAATGATATAAAATTGTAAATATAAACAGTGAGATTTCAAAACAAAACTTACAAGAGTAGGATTTTCTTCACACATTTAGGGGCTGTTTGTTTTTTGAGAAAACATCTTCCTGGTCTCTTATGTCTGCCCTGTGCAGACACGGGCAGAGGTTAGGAAGCTACAAACCGTTTGTTTTTTTGAAGACATTTCATTAAAAAAGGTTTTCTAAACCTCTTTTTCGTGCAGACGTGGGCATGCCTCTTTTTCTCCTCTTCCCGTCTTTTTTTAACCTCTCTTTACGTTTTAGGTTTTGGAAGAACAAATCTACACGCCTCTACCGATCGAACACCATATTCAGCGGCTCTTCCCTGGAGGTCCATCTACAGCGCCTCTTCCTCCGATCTCCATCTACGGCAGTTCCACCGATCGACCGGCGCTCTTCCTCCGTTCACCTCCCACCGATCCACCGGCGCTCTTTCTCCGTTCAACTCCCACCGATCTCATCCCGAACGCCGAGGTATCGAAGAGCTTCAACTGCACCCCTTTGTTCTTTTTGATTCACTAGTTTGGTATCTTATGCTTGATTCGTATCTCACCCATTTTTTGTTTTTGTGATTCAACAGAAGATGTTATTTGTTTTTTGAGTTGAATTTTTTGATTTTTTTTTTTATGGTTTTATGAAGGACTGCGAGTGTTTGTTATAAGTTAATTAAACTTTGTTCCTAATAATCAAAGAAGGATGATCCTTGAGTTTGTTTAAAATGTGTTTGCTACGCTATGAATACTTGAGTTTTGAACTTGTTTGCAAAGAGCAGCAAGCGGTATTTGTTATGTATGATTTGTAGGTTTGTAAAACTAGTATTTAAATTTCAATGTCGAAAGATTGTTGTAGGATAAAAAAAAATAGTTTATTTAAATTTTAATCAATTTTAACAGTTTGCATACTTTAAAAAACAAACAGTCTGCTTCTTGCAGACTGCATACATTTGGTCCAACTCTTCTTCTGCAGATGTGGTCCAAAGACTGCAGACTTTTTACCTCTAAAAAAGCAAACAGCACCTTAAAGATTTGCTATGCTTAGAGGCGCTAATTCCTAGCATGACTCGAAATACAACACTAAAAGTAATCATGTTTTTGGTTGACGAGTATAACCAATTTTTAAAAACGGGTGGTTTTAAATGTTATGATATACTTTTTATAAAAAAATAACTCAGTTGCTAATGTTTGTACTATATTTTTGCATATTATATACTTGTAATTTATTTTTTGCGTGATATATTTTGTTTTGTTTTTTATGTATTACTAAAAAAAATACACTTTCAAAAACCAGTATATATTTTATAAATATAATACATATGTACAAAAAATGTAATGCAATTTAAAAAAAATATAATTTTTATTTTCATATACTAACACTATATTCATATTAGAAAATTGATTTTATGGTGTAGCTTATTTAAAATAATGTCATATAAAAAGTTATAAATATTTAAAAAGTTGAAAAAAAACTTAGAAAAACCAGACCCACTTAACCCTTCATTTATTTTTCTTTCATTATAAAAAGTAAGTTTTTATTTAAACATTTCCTGTGTAACATCATAAGTTATACGTAGACAAGTAAATTTATTATCAATGATGTCTTGTTCTAGTAGCAAGACAAATGTATTGGAAAAGTGATAATAGACTCAGGTTTTGGGTTCGATCAATGATCTCACCCGGTTTTGCTGGTCTTCTACCATCGTGTTTTTGGGCGGGTACTTGGGTCGGGTTTTTCCTGAGAATTGGTGACTGGTAGGCTATGAGCTTTATCAGTCTGAATTAATTAATGGCCAGCTCAAACATCATTTAGCTATTCGGGATCGCGTACGAAATATTCGACATTTGCTTAGTTGGTTGTTAAAAAAAAAAGACTAAGTAAAATTTTTCATAATTTTTTTATGACATTATGACACGGGTTTTATGCCAGTGATATTATATTACTGAACCCGTTAAAAATGCCAAAAATACGCTTCAGTCAAAATCCTAGGGTTTGGTGTCTCGACGTGGCACTCGATCAGTCAATAACAGGTACGATTCTTCTACATTTTTCTTAATTTTTGTTGCAGAAACGGTTCCTTGTTGATAATCGCTTGGTTATTTTGATTTTACGTTCATTTTCTGATTGTTTTCCCCATATAATTCAGTTAGTTATAGTGTATACAAGAGTGATGGATGTGGATAAGATGGAGCTTGTAAAAGCTCAAATTGAACCGTTTTTACGTCAAGGGGAAGCATATGTTCGTCGTGTTGAAGATCTTGTTCGTCAGATCCCTCCTACGCAGATCTATATTGCGGTTGGAGCTGTGCTGTTTACAACGATTTTGCTCTTGTTAAGTAATTCATCTTCTGTATCTTTAATTCAGATCGCTTTATTTCTTTATTAGTGTTTATGATTGTTTTCCTTAAATATGGACACGGTGATTTTTGCTTAGTTGGGTAGAGGGGTTGCTAGCGAGTTTGAGTGAAAGAGTTAGCTGCATGTCACTTACACCTTTTCAGTTTGCAATATTGTAGGCATTTAGTTGCTAAATTTATTTTCTTCATGTTCAATTGATATGTTATGTAATGGGAGTTCACAAAGATACCGTAATGGACATTTGACTGGCAATAGGATTTTAATTGCAACAACTTTAGAGATCCAAAGTAAGCTTGTTGACAAGATGGTGGTCTTAAAGCATATCCCAAACACTACAATTTAAGTACAAGATAGCTGCAGCAATTGTTATAGAATAGTCACATATCAAGCTCAATTCAAACACCAGCACACCACAATTTGACTACTAGGGGTTAGTGTATTATTGTTTATTTAGAGCGTTGTTTGCTGCCTGTTTCTTTATATTTCAGGCTAAGAAATATCTATTAAGAGCTAATCAGTAATCAGAGTTTTTTGGTTCAAGAGACCAAAAAGTTAGGAAAAAATAGCAGGAGTACAATCAACATTATTGCAAGTATTTGTGCTTCCAACCTAAATCTAGCCACCTGTTGATAAGAAACTTTAACAGATTACATACATAATGCATGTAGAACTCTTCACAGGTTTGCTCACCTGTGCTTGAAAGTTATTAGATTGTTAAGTAGTTGCACATGTGTGATTTGTGAACCATGCCCACAAAGCATAAAGAACATTATTATCTACATTTTTATCCCTTATATAGTTAGTGGTATGCCAGGGTTACTCAACCTTTAATATGGATGCCAATTGCTAATGTAAGAAGTGTCCAAATACTTTGCTCATAACATCTGCAACCTGGATGATGTTGCTTAGTTCCTATATCTTAAGTTAGCAATTCGTCTTTAATCTGGACTGCTAGCTTCTTCTAGGGTTTTCATAGCATACTTTGTTGATTTATCATCAAGTTATTCTCATTGCTTCTTTGATGCTATCTCTCTATTTATCTTTAACCCAGTGTCATCTACATTGGATTGACCTTCAATTGTCTGTCATATCAAATTTAGTTTTTGCATTGTAACAATCTTTTTGAAGAAGAAAGAACAACATTGGATGATATATCAGCTCTGATGCATGAAATTTTAGTTATCTATTATGGCTAAAATAGAGATTATAAATGCATAGAGAGAAGAAATGTGACTACTATATACACCAGAGACCTCATTGCACCACTGTTGGAGTTGGCGTATACATAACTAGTCAAACCTTAACAGAAAAACTGCATACTGCTCACTGCATTATGTATAGGTTTAGTTAGTAATTCTAGGCAGTTATTTGATTGTTAACACCATATTGGCCTTGCTATTATGAACACTATTCCTTGTAGTTTTATGTGTTTGTAAATAGGGCTCACGTGCATTTCTTTTCTTTCTTTTTTTCTCCCCATTTTGTAAAATTTAAAACATTTGATGGATTTGCATATCTATATTTTTGAAATGTAATTTTTATTCTAGACTTTGAAGTTTGATGTATCTTTGCAACATTTTTTATAATTTGCAACATATTTCTTAGACATGCTACTGGGCAGAAGATTAAAGCTGTTTGTTTTAGTATGATTCATTTTTCTAAATCTCTTTGCAGTACGTGCTTTCAAGCATAAAATTTCTAACACCATTGTTCTCACCGGGCTTAGTGGAGGTGGGAAAACTGTTCTTTTTTACCAGGTAAATGCTACAACATATATTTTCACTTTGAGCAATTATTTTGTGGTCGTCCGAGACTTTTTACCTATAAAAGTGATTGTCTATATGGTTTTATGGTTTCTTCTCAAATTATATAAGTGCCAGCATTTATATTTAATAAACTAAGAAACATAGTGAAATCCCACTCAACAGTAAGGTCTGTGGAGGGTGAGATGATGGCAAACATTTATATTTTTTTAATATAAAGTTGATATAATTTGTTGCAAATGTTGCCATGTGCCAGCTTCGTGATGGATCCTCTCATCAAGGTACTGTTACTTCAATGGAGCCCAATGAGGGTCTTTTTGTGCTCAACTCAGAGACCTCCAAGGTAAATTGCTGTAATTGGACATCGTAACCATAATAATATAATCTGAATATTGTGTTCTTCAGTTTCAGATTTTCGTTGTAGCTATGCATGTATAATGATGACAAGGACAATTTCGACCCATGTACTTATGAATAGGTCATCTTGTCGCTGGGTTACGGGATAAATGGAAACCATAGCTTAAAGGGGAAGGGGTTGAATATTTAATGCTACAATCTCTTCAATCTTTAATATTCTAAAGAATTAGATTATTATCCTAATAATATTTTTTAATTAAATCAAAATTCAGGCATTAAATTAATTTATAAGAAAATGGCTACAAGTGCTTGCAGGTCAACTCAACCTGACCCCTTTTGACTCGTTCTAATAAAAGACCAGTTCCAACTTGAAATGTGTCGACTCTTATCTAACTTGTCCATCTTGGCATCTTGCATCTCTCTCTCTCTCTTAAATAATCCCCTTTAAAAGTGTTTTTTTCTTCCAGAAAGGCAAGATTAAAGCGGTTCACCTTGTAGACGTTCCTGGCCATTCACGTCTTCGCCCTAAACTAGATGAGTATTTGCCTCGGGCAGCTGGCATTGTATTTGTTGTGGATGCTGTTGAATTTTTGCCCAACTGTCGTGCTGCGTCAGAGTAAATTGTTTTATAGTTATTGTTTACTTGCAAACCTGCGTGTACTTAGTTTATTATTTGTAGAATACACTAAGTGGATCTGCTAATGTTTTTTTTGTTTGCTTGTAAAAGGTATCTCTATGACATTTTGACAAAGGCAAATGTCGTGAAGAGAAAAATTCCACTTCTTATTCTTTGCAACAAGGTGGATAAGGTTACTGCACATACAAAAGAGTTCATCAGAAAACAACTTGAGAAGGAAATGTATGTCATTACTTTTTCTTAATTATAACTTTCACCCATTTCAAGTCCATTTTTACGTCTTTCTTCACTTATTGTACCATAGTATTTGCTTCTTTGTTGTGAACTGTGAAGTAGCCATTACTCATGTAATAATTGCCACAAAAAATATTTGCGCGTAAGAATTAACTGGTTTGGACTCACTACAAATAAAAATGCTAAGAAAGGGTTCTATGTCACTTATATAAAGCAAAGTGAGCTTCTGTTATGGCGTTATAAATGATAGTTTGGTAATGCAGCTCAGGTAGGTTGACCTACACATTGTATGTGTTTTTTTTTACTTATGTTTCAAATATGATTACAAAAACTATTGTATTAAAGTAATAATGTAATTGCTTGACTCAGTTTCCCATTTGGTTGTAAGCTAAGTTTCAAATTTACCCATTTGACCAATTGGGAAATACACTTGTTACTCAATGAGACTCATTCTGTGGGTCAAAAACATTATCAAGTTTGTTTACAATCATAAAAGTGCGTGTTTGTGGGCTGAAATATTTTTTTTAATTTAATTTACAGTGATAAGCTTAGGACATCAAGGAAAGCCGTATCAGATGCAGATATATCAAATGAGTTCACTCTGGGAGTAACCGGAGAGGCCTTTTCATTTTCTCAGTGCGTTAACAAAGTGACCGTTGCCGAGGCTGCTGGGTTAACCGGTGAGATACTACCCTTGGAGCAATTCATCAGGGAACGCGTCAAACCTTGATTTCGATTTCGTTTTTGTTTACGTGTTGAAAGTTGAGAAGTTTGGAGAGAAATTGCAATTTAGTTTTTGTTTTTGAATTTCTTCTTTTTCATGGAAAGAGTTATTTAGGAAAATATTTTAAAACTTTACTTGGGCTTTTTCGGTTTTCAGAAAACACACAAGTACTGTTCCTACAATGATATTTTTATCAAATGTAAGGTTCTGTTTGTTACCTGGATACTGGATAATGTATGTGAAAACCTACAACTATATGTTAAAAGTATCACATTGACGCTCTGATTATATTTCTTATGTTATTTGCTTATTTATATGAGCTTTTTTATTAAGAAAAGTGTCAATTGAAGATCACTGTAAATTTTTTAATATTACGAGTATACTTGAGATGATGTTTTATGTGGTGTTTGTTTTTTCTCAAAAGGTCTGCGTAGACTCTTCTGTCTGTGCCGCGCAAACATTGTTATCTGTAGACTCTTTGTTTTTTCAAAAATGTTTCATTAAAGAATGTCTACGCGAGCTTATCTTGGTGCAGATCTGGCCCAACCACTATTAAAATCTTCAAAAGTGTGTAGAGACCACCCACCACCACCACCACCACTGACCACCCACCCTCCTCCACCACCAGCACAACCACCACCGTCCCTACTCCACCATCCGCACAAACAGTCTTCTTCTACAGATGTCTGTAGATGTGATCCGCAGACTGTATATATTTCGCCTCTTAAAATACAAACACCATGTTATTTGAGGTGGCCAAAAAACCAGTTTTGGTCATACCCGAACCTGTGGGTACAAGCGGACGGAACCGATCAAAAACCGTTACCGGTTATTGAGTTTGTTTACCGGAAACGGTTCCGATTCCAAAAAAACCCTGTTTCACCGCCTCTACACTATGGCTTGTAAGCATGGTTGGAGAAATCGCTAGTCGGTCGGCGAAATAGGGACTAGGGATTAATCGGATTGGAATTTTTATATAGAATTTTTCAAAAGTATACATATATAGAAAACTTTATACATAAATTTTCAAATAAATCAAAGATTTTATCTAACTAATTCACATTGTGCCTATTAATATTAGTTTTTTTTTCAAAAAACCATGGCCCATCTCATCTAAATAGACCAACATATAGCCCATTCATGAGGGCTATTGACTTGCGTCTGCCATTTGGTTCGTCAATCCCTCCCGTGTGCATCTCGTCAATTTCAGTCTTCAAATGCGTTCGGAATTAGGGTTAATGTGAAGATACATCTGGAATTCGTCAGAATCATCGATCGTTCACATCTTCGTTAACGTCATTCTCGCCAATCCAACTCGGAATCGTCGTTCACATCGTAAATCAAAGGTTTGTTTTCGTATCCCGTTCTCGGAATTGTCGGACATCGGCCGATTTTTGCCCGATTTGTGGCCGATTAAGACCGATAACGTTTGGCTTTGACCACCGTTGACTGACTAGCGATTAATTGGCCGATTCGACCAAAATTTGTCAATCGACCTCCGATTAGCGATTAATCGGTATTAATCGCAGATTAATCCCATTTTTACAACCATGCTTGTAAGTCAAAATTGGTCAAATTCACAATATGTATGACTGTTTGAGGTTTCTCTATAAAAATAACCAAGGAGGTGAATACATTATAAAAAGTTTAGATTAACATGTAAAACAGATAAAAAGAAAAATAACTTCTGGTTACAAGTAAACCTTTTCTAAACCAAGACTGTATGTATGTTAAGTCTTCTTTTTTATCTTTTTATTTATTTTTTTTATTGAAGAACATTTTCATCATTTGACAGGTCAAGGGTCTCCTCAAATTTAATTTTAAAAAAACCTAAAACATAACTAAAAGGGCGTTAACTTGAATCCAAAAGGAACAAAACACTTTTAACATGCCATTTATACCATCATGTGAATCCACTTCAAAATTTTAGGATTCATCTCATTTCTAACCACTTTACTTTTCATACAAACTAAAACCAAGTCTAAAACATATGTCATCCATATACCACACCTAATCTATGCACATTATCAAACCTTTACAAGAAGATATACAGGAACAAAATAGTTATCCTGATCGCGGACAAGTTAGGCTTGGCTGGAAAACTGGTTGATCGTGTCATCTGATGTTCTAACCCTTCGAGCTACCATCTCCTGCATGTTCATAGGATAACACATTTTGGTATGCAATCCAGACCACACATTCTCTGCTAAAATCTCGTTCACAGCAGATGTGGGATGAAATTGATCCCACCATAGATGATTTGTAGCATTCCTGCAAGCCATTCCAGGTGATAGACACATGATCCAACCATTGTACCGTCCTAAACCACAACATGCTGTATCTGAAACACTAAATCCTGCAAATTTGAACAAAAATATCACATTTTGTTTCTTTTGTTTCAATATGATTTCAAATAGATGTGAAAAGATTAACGGTTCGGTAAACAGGTCCGAATGGGTCATAACTCATATTAGTACAGGTCAAAAGGGGCCTACTTATGAACTCTCTGTTTAGTTTTTAAAATTTTTATAAATAAGAATAGTGTGTATCATGAATAGCAAAATGATACTATTACCATACTGATAAGAGGTGAGAAAGTGTTAGCTAACAAGCGCGAATGAGTCAGTGTTACTACAGGGCATAACAGGCTGACCCCTAAGCACTAATCTTTTTTCAATTTGTATATTTTTATAAATAATCACACTATGATTATAAAAACAATATTGTTACCTTAGTTTTCCAACTCTATAAATACAACTATTTAGGAGGCTTTAGGCGTTAAAATGGCATATGTGCATCTTACCATATTGGTCCTTATTCTTGAGGATATCCATGGAACCAACATAAGCATCACAAAAAATAATATTGGCATCAACGAGTTCTTTATTAAGTTCTTCGATCGTGTATCTCATAACAAAATTGAATTCCATTATCAAATTGTTTATCGGTTGTACACATTCTCCATTCTGGCTGTTATACTGCCACAAGTAGTAAGGTGCACAACCAATAGGTGCCAGTCCCATCATCACCACTCGCCTAACATTCGCATTGTACAAATTCTGAAAAATATATAATAAGGTTAATCTAAAACAGACATATATAAAAGAAAATAGCCAGTAAATAAAATGAGAAAATTGAGATTTTAATGTTACCTTCATCTCTTGTTTCACTGTCTGAGCTAAAAACTTCGTAAATCTCCATGCAAAAAACTTAGACTGTACGTCGGACACATCAGGGAGATAGTAATGTATGAAATCATTAGTCCCAATTGAAATATAGAACACCGAATTTGAAATGTGATCAGCAGCCGCGTGTTCACCCATTGTTAGTATGAATTGCTGAAATGTATCCATAACTTGTTGAATTTGCTGACTGAAGGATATGTGCTGACCCTGTATTATTATCACATATCTTAGAAAACATATAATAACTGAACAAAACTAGTATTTACAACCCATATGAAACGGTAGTTTGAACAAAATCTTGGTTTTTGAATGTACCAATTCCGACCCGCTAGAGAAAATAATCCCAGCACCAGCAGAGGCATAATTCAATCCGCGCATCATATCTTTTACAGACCCACTTTGACCTAGGTAGCTTGGGACGAACGGAAGGCCAAGACGCAATGCTGATTAAATAAAATTAAAAAAAATGGTTAAACTTTGTTTCAAAATGCATAACTGAAAGGGGTATGGTTAAGCATTTCATCAAACACCTCAATTGCAGGACTGCAACTACTGAAGTTAACTTGATCATGTTAAAACTAAAAGAACGCCAACAATGATTATTATTATTTCTTAGACATTTCATCAAACAATTCATCTGCAACGACTATGATTCTTGCATCCTCGCATAATTCTTAAAATCAAAACAAGAACTTAAAAACCCCTAATAATTGTAAGGAAATAACAGAAAATATCCCCAATTAACAACCATAAGTTCAAGAAAAACGTATTCTAATACCAAGATAATCCACCGGAACTCTGCCATTCGCGAACCGTCCAGTGGGTCGATGGGTATCAAAATCACGCCCGTAAGGAAGATGATCAGCGCGAGCAAGGGTTCCAAGAAAATCATTGGTCCCACAGTCAACAGAAGAGTCACCGATAATGAATAAAGCCGGTACCGGAGGAGGAGGTGCCGGAGGTGGAATAGAAGCGTTTCTTGGTCGAGTGTAAAGATCGCCGGAAAAGTGAACAACGGCGACTGGTTTGACGCTTGAAAACATGATGTGAGAGAAGATTAAAAGGGTTATTATTGAAATGAAGGGGAAGGAGAACGATGACTCCATTGATAAATTTCGAGCTTGTGGCAGAGAAATGGCGGGATATACAGGGAGTCGGTTGAATGTAAATCTGTGTTTGAAGCTTGAAAGGCTTCATGTAAGTTGGGCTCGTAATAACTTTTGGGCCTCAAGTTTTTCCACCTTTCAAATTTTATAGATGGGCTCTGTAGAGGTGGGCAAAAAACCCGAACAGGACCCGGAACCGGTCATACCCGAACCGATGGATACAAACGGGTCCAGTTTTTTAGGCAAATTAAAACCTGAACCGGGAAAACCGGAACTGGTCCGCATGTACCCGGCCAAAACCCGAACCGGAACCGGGTATTGACTTTGTTGACCGGAACCGGTTCCAAAAAAACCCGATTTGTGCACCTCTAGGGCTGTGGGCAAAACAAGAGGTTTAAGAACCGTATTTGTAATCAAATTTAGAATGTGGTTTTCAGTTCCGTTTCTAACCATAACTGAATTCCACGTTTTGTTTTCGATTTGGTTATTGGTTACATATATTTCTTAAATTTGGTTTGTTCGCTTTAGTTCATCGGTTTATTTTTCTTTTAACCGGTTTTAGTGAAGAAAGAAACAAATGGAGGTGGCAGTATTTGTAAAAAAAATATATTCAGCCCCCCTTATGACCCGTTTTTCAATATTTTTTCTGTAAATATTCATTGTTAAAACGATCAATATGGATCCAATTACAATAGAAAGGCAGGTAAGCGAGCAACAAGCTGCGCCGCCACTCACTTTTGAATGACAAATCCGATCCTACTGAAAACAAAGTTAGCGTTCTTCGGTGTCGATGAATTACTTAGCACGACCTGCTGAACTCTTTTCAGAAATGTAGCAGCATCGGGGGCAAGAGACCCAAAAGTATCGAAAGCAAACGGAATGAAGGCATGTTGATTCTCGGCACACGCCTTCTCGTGCTTAGCAATTTTTCCCAATTCTGCCTTTAACACGGCCTGTCTAGCGACAAACCCGGTGTCCCACTGCCTTTAACTCTTTTCAATATTAACCATTTTTTAAAAAAAAATCGGTTTATGGGTGGATGCAAACTTGTAGTCCTGGGCCCCTGGCGCATAAAATTATAAAAACACCATAATGGTTTGTGGACTCTAGTTTTCCTATGAAGTATTTGATTAATACGAATAAAACTATGATTAGCAATGGTGTGTTTTTTTATCTCACTGCTTAGGGGTGTCGAAAATCAGATCCTGACTGATCCGACCCACACCCGAACATGAATAAGCCTAATAAGGTCGGGTTTTTATCTCATTTGATCCTGAAATGGTTGGCTTTGTTTTTAAAAGAAATGATTTGATCCTAAACAAATAGGGCTATCACATCAACTCTCTTTTCTTTTTCTTTTTTAACGGAAACTTTTGTTAGAACACCCGAAACTAGCCAGCAAGACGCTAAAACTCGCATGACACCAAAAAAATGCACAACCACCAATTACACAACCGATCATACATAAAAAAAAACTTAGCTCGTATAGAAAATTTACTCCATTCTACCCATGTTAATGGCCCACATCTCGCTCGGTGTTTAAACCCTAAAAAAATTTAAGAATTGCACCTCCTTTAATAGCTCGTGGTACACCATTTCCTATTGAAAACCACATCATTTCAACCCCTCCAAATAAACCATATTGGTGTTGGTACAATTAATGAATCACCAGCAAATCGTGAACAAAAAATGAATATATGATGGAAGGTAAGTTTAGCCGTTAAAAAAAAGTGTAAACCTCTTAGGGCATTCATAACAGGTCAGACATGTCCCGTTAAGACACGAAACACGAACTGGGTAGACACGAACACGACCCATTAAAAACTCGTAAACACGAAATGACCCATTAAGGAACCTGTCAACAATTAAAACTATAATTAACATGTTAGAAAACCTATTAAGGAACTCGTTTTATACACGAAAAACAAAAGGATCTTAACATGTCAACCTGTTTTAGACACGAAACATGTTAAGTGTAAACACAAAACATGTTAAAATCGTGTGTTGTTAACGGGTTCTTGTATGAAGTTATCATCACTGAAAGCACTTGATCACAGCCGGTTGAATTTGGTGAAAAAGATTCTCCATCCCCACCACCGGAGGTGTGACCACGGCGACCTCCACTACCAACCAAAAGCTCTGACCATCTCGGCCTCGTGTGTCGAGCTCTGTTAGGTCCCGCTCACTTGTCTGCACTTTGACAAATTTTAATTACTGGATGTCGGTAATAATTGCTATGTCCCCTTGCTCGTACAAATAAAACCTTTTTTGTTCATTATATAAAAATATTTCATTATTTATTGCATGCTTTTCAATATCTAGAATTATAAAAAGAAAATAATAAATACTGTAAGTTTTTCACTTTATACAAAATAAGTTTTACACTTAAAAAGGGTATGACATCTTTAGGCTAACAAGAATACAAGTATTCATACTTAAACTTATGGGTGTTCACGAGTCGTTTTCAAACCGTTAAACTGCTCAAATCGATCATCGTTTTGGTTTCACAGTCAATAGTAAACGGTTTGGTTTACGATTTTTACTAAAAAATCAGTCATTAAAAACCGAAACAGATCGTGTAATACACACAAACATTATATAAATGGATAGATAAGTTAGATAATACAGGCGTCAATTAACAACTAAAATAGATTTAGGCTCACAATATAACTAATATATCTTAAATTGTAAAATGGTTCGGTCTCTAATTTTAACAAGCCAAAAAGCTCAAACTAAAATATCCAAATCATTAACCAAACCGTTGATAACAGTTTGATTTTTTATTAATGGTTTGATTTCAGTTTTCATTATTCAAAGTAAAAACCGAACAATGGACATCCATTTAAACCCATTAACCCAATATAATTAACCCCATAAATAAAAAAATATTATAAAGTTGCAAGTTTTAGCTTAAAACATATGATATAAAAATGAATACATGATTCAACCATCGCCTAGACGTGCGCTCAACCACTCGAGTCTTTGTTTTATTTATTTTTTTTGCAATTTCAAAAAAAATAAAATAAGATATCATTTTTTGTTAATGTATTTTGATATTTTTGTCATTTCATTCCGATGGTTTAAATTTTGTTATTTTCGTCCTTATAGATTCATTTATTGTAATTTTGGTCATTATAGTTTTCATTTAATTGTCATTTCAGTCCAAATTAAATTTAATTTTTTGTATAAAATAGCAAAAGTGACCAAATCTCATGGCCGAAAATGACAATAAAATGGAAATCATAAGGACGAAAATGACGAAATTTAAACTATTAGACTAAAATGACAAAAGTAACCAAACCACATGGACTAAGACATTTTACTCTTCAAAAAAATTTTGTTCATGTTATTTACATATCAAATTATACTATTATTTAAAAGAGACGAAAAACAAAAGTAAAAACCAGTAGAAACTAACATATGTGAGTGTTATATTTTACTTTTTAATGTAAGATTTATATAATGATATGTAGGGTTTAAACAAACCGAACGAACACGAATGAATCCTTATTTGTGTAATTTTGTTTAACTTTTAACTTGTTCACGAACGCTAACCGAACAAAAAATGTTGTTCGTGTTCGTTCATTAAAGAATTTAACTTGTTTACGAATACAAACGAACACATATTATATAAACAAAAAAAATTAACATTCTTAATATAAAGCATTAGAGAGAATCATTTATATAAATATAAAGTTAAATATTATAGTATTAAATTAAAACTAGCATAAATATTATGGTATTAAAGTAAAAATAAAAAAATTAATAATATATAACACATTTAATGAATAAGTATAATAAATAAACATAACCTAACATAAACGAACGAAAAAAAAAAATTCGTGTTCGTTCCTTTAGTAAACAAACGAACATAAACAGAACTTACGCCAAATTGTTCATGAAACCGTTCGCTAAACATTCGGTTCATTTACAGGCCTAATGATATCTTTTAACAAGTTGCTAAAATTCAGGTGACAACAAAGTTACCATTTTAACAGGCCCAGACATGTGACGTTAAATTGTTACATTGTTAAATTGTTAGAGCTATGATTAAGCAATGGGAGGCCGGAAAAAGCCGCCGTCGCTGCCACCACCACCGCCAACCGGCCGGACAAATCTAGCTTCATGTATAGTAGCCACCACCTTCTTAACATTCATAGCAATCATCATCCTCATCATCTTCTTCACCTTATTCAAACCCCAAAACCCCACCATCGCCGTCACCGCCGTCCAACTTCCCGCTTTCTCCGTCACCAACACCACCGTCACCTTCACCGTCTCCCACTACATCGCCGTCAACAACCCCAACCACGGCGTATTCACTCATTACGACAGCTCTCTGCAGCTCCTCTACGCCGGGAACCAAATCGGGTTCATGTTTGTTCCGTCCGGCGAGATTGAAGCTCGTCGGACGGTGTACATGGCTGCTACTTTTTCCGTCGTATCTGTTCCGACAACGTCGGTGATTAACGCTCCGCCGGAGGGGGTCAATGGGTTACGGGTCGGGCCCAGGTTGGAGATCGAACTTAGGATGAAGATGGCGGGTCGGGTCAGTGTTGTGCACTTCTTTACACATCATGTGGAGGCTAAAGCTAAATGTAAAGTCGCCATCGCTATTAATGATGGATCTGTTTTAGGTTTCAGTTGTTAGCGTTTGTATTTGTGCGTGTGTTTTGGCCAATGTTTTCATGGTTCGACGAACCAGTCTCTTTACTGGTCAGATGGTCCGGTTTTCAAAACGTTACTTTTGGCGTTGACCGGGGCTTGATGTGATTATAATTAAAATTGGGATAATCACCAAAATAGCCACTTTGACTAGTCAAAGTGGCATTTTAGCCAACAATTTTCAAGTTTTTCATGAATTTTAGCCAATCAGGAAGTGCCATTTGGCAAAATATCGCTGACGGAGATATTTTTAGAGATAATATCGCTGACGTGTAAAAAAAATCGCCCAGTCAGCGATATATTATGTGATAATATCGCTGATGTCATTCGTAAATGATTTTTATTTTTTTTAAATCCACGTCAGCGATATTTTATGTGATAATATCGCTGACTGGGCGATATTTTGACTGGTCAAAGGCTACTTTGGTATTTTTTTTAGTCAATGGTTATTTTGGTAAAATTGAATGGTCATTTGGCTATTTTGGTGATTTTCCCATTAAAATTTTGTTCAATATAATAATTACAGAATATTGAGTGTGTAGTTTGACTGGTTTTTATAAAATTTTGAGCCGGTCCAGTGTTAATAAAACTAGTGAGTTTCGAGGGGTATCAATACTTGTAAATCATTTGTCATTTTATTATAAATCATTAAAATGTAAAATGTAGTAGATTTGAAATAAACCGCAAAAGTTTTGACAGAATAACAACTAAGTTTAAAAGATAAGAATAGGATGACTAAAGTGTAGTAAAGAATAGTCAAATGAAAATAAACAAAGAAAAATAAAGAATTAAAAGAAAAGTTTATTTGATTACATGAATTTGCGTGCAAATAACAGAAAATAAAATATAAAATATCTAAAGAGATTGTAGGTCAACTGACACCGCAAGATTGTTATAAGATTTAGGTTATGTGAGGTTATGGTTCAAATCATGGCTAAAACGGTCAGTAGCGGTTTTATTGTGTAGCAGGTTTTCACACAAGGGGCAGGTGGATTTACTTGGTTTAACTATAACCAACACCTGAGCGTTGAATACTAGAGAGTTGATAGCGGACTGTAATCGTAACACGTGGGTTATTGGGTTTGAAGGATCCATTTGAAATATAAAAATACATGTCGTTGAGCCCTAATTTACCGTTCTAAGAGAAGAAAAAAAAAAGACAACGACTTGCGTCAAATGATAAAGTAAATTTATGTCTAAATGTCTGCCATTGGTCTTGCAAATTCAGCCTATTGGTTGGGGATTTCATCTAATGATCGGTCATGAGTTCAAGCCCTGCCAAGAGCAATTTAAAGAACATCCAGGTAAATGAAAGAATCTTAAGCTTAATCTTGGGTTCTGGACCAATTGAGGGCGAGAGTTTACCCATTCCAAGGGGTTCCCGCGCATCTAGTGTGGCCACGTCTTACCTCTGCCTGGTGAACCCTATTAAGACAACATATGTGATATGTAGGATCGTCGCCGTTCAAAAAAAAATGCTTGCCATTGGTTTGGAAAATTACAAACTAAATTGGTAAATTTTACTTTCTTCAAACAATTTTAAAAAAATTGGCGAACACTACCATTAGGCGCCCTATCACTGACCGGTCTCACAACCAACATGAGGGAGGTAAATCGCGTGACCCGGAGAAAATTGGGTGGTGTCGGACTTTAAACCCTATACCTTCATTATATATTCTCACTCCTCCTTGTCACTACGCCACCATCATGAGGACACTTCAAACAGTTTGGTGCTAGTAGTTTTATGGTTTGAACTGATTTATGCTTATTTTATCAAAAATCACTAGTTTTATTAATAATTTTAGAATAATAATAGGTTACACGTCTATATATTTATAAAACAATCTATATAATAAACAACCAAATCAGTTCACAAAGTTGCTTCAAAGCCTCGAACCTAACTATTTAACCAGTTAAACAGTCAAAACCAAACTTTTTAACTCAGAAATTTACTAACATGGAAAGCTATTATGAACATTTTAGTATGTGTGCCCGGGTCACCCCACCTAACCCGACCTGTCTATTTTGCCAAACATAGACATAATGGGGCAGGGGCAAAATGGGAAAGAAAGAAACAGAACAAAGTCTCAAATGGAGAATCATGCTATATATGTAATATGCCTCTTCAATAACTACACAAACACCATATTCAAATGTCATGTACAAGAAAGTGAACTGTATGTAAAAAGTAAGTTAAAAGATGAATATGACTGACTATCTATCATCACTTAGCTTGTTTATAGTTTTACTTATGGTCATTAGACTACCTAAACTTCTATCAAGATGACAAAAAGCATCTAGAAACCAGGTAGTAAACATCACTTGTATAATTCTATTCCCTACTTGAAACAATTTGACTTTGACTTTGAATTTGGCTTTGAATTTAATTTTGACTTTGTAGGATTCCGCAACCGGCATGCCCTTAGATACACAGGTTTATTTGCTTTGATAGCCATATGGGTTCTTGCTGGCCCAGTTCCACTGGTCCCTGCACATCTCTTCAATCCCATTCTCCGCCCTGCAAAGCGCAAACATAATCAAATCTTATGTAAGCAAATGTTTGTTATGCGAATATGCGTTGTGTTACAACCTTTTCTTTTATATTAAAATATTAAATACATTTTTTCCAAAAACATTTCTTGTGAAATGGACCATTTGCGGACTATAAAATGAAACGGGTCAAAGTGGCAAGCTTTAATAAGTAATTAAAAATATAATTTATCAAATGGGTCAAGACTTGAGAGTGATCCAAAGTATAGTTAAATGCTTAGTCTCTCAAATTTCAAAGAAATCAAATGAATATATTAACATAGTTACCCACACTGCCTGTTTTGACCCATACTAACTTACCAGTTACCCAACACGCCCAGGCAAACTCGTTTATCACTTCTAGATCCTAACAAAAAATGTGACCAATATTGATTTGTGTTGACAAGATTTCTATGTGTAGATATGTTTGATATTTCTACATTTAAAATAATTTTTTGTTTATCTAAATTTGAAAAAAGTATAAACTAAAAAAACACTTGCTTCCAGTTTAACTCGCGCTCTGCTTTGGAAGTTGAAGCATACACAACCTCAGCATCACCAGGCCTTCTTCCAGCTATCACTAGAGGAATTTCCTACAAGAAGAAATCAAAAAGGTGAAACTTTACATAATTAGGAAAATATAATCTTTATGAAAGAGGTGGTTAACTTAAGAAAATAATATTCTTTTAAGTAAAATTTGACTTTTTGGTTAGGAAAGACTTATTAATTTTCATCATTGTTATAATTAAAACTAACAAAATGAGTCTATTTGATATATAAAAAGAGGACAACTAGAAATACAGATGTTAAATTAAAAATGCAACTCATGTTGAATTTTTCATTTTATTAACAGGTTGAATTTTTTTAAAAAACAGAAAAAAGGTTGAAAATTACGGTACCTTTCCCGAGGCCTTTTCAAAGGCTGCCACCATCTCCAAAACAGATGTTCCTCGACCGGTTCCCAAGTTGTAGACCTCACAACCTAGAATGTAAACAGTTAAAAGAAACAAATAAACAAACAAACATACCCAATAAGACAAAAAAACATAAAAATAAAATAAAAATACAAATACCTATTTCAGGATCTGAGAGTTTTCTCAATGCAGCCAAATGCCCATTAGCTAAATCAGCAACATGAATGTAATCACGTACCTGAAATTTATTTAAAAAGAAACAGATCAACACCAATATAAATAGATAGATTGCATTAGTTTCCACATTAATTATAAATCAAAAAAAAAATATTGGTAGCAAAAACATACCCCTGTTCCATCTTTGGTTGAGTAATCAGTTCCAAATATTTTGAGTGCGGGTAGCCTGCCAACAGCTACTTGCTGGACAAAAGGCATAAGATTATTTGGGGTTCCGAGTGGATCTTCGCCAATATACCCACTTGGATGTGCTCCAACTGGGTTGAAATATCTTAACATTATCATTTTCCATCCAGAATCCGAAGCATATATATCACGAAAAATGTCCTCAATCATGAGCTGAATGGATAAAAATAATTAGGTATATAATTCTTGAGGATATGCAAAGAATTGTAAAGAAATATCTAAGAAATAACACTATTATATTGAAAATTTGAATACTGAAAGTAGTGTTTGAGCATGCTTAAGTTGTCTGAAGTTTAATAATAAGATAATTAGATGTTTTAGGGAGTATATAGGAAAAATCTGGTGATTTAAGGAATCGATAATATGATGAACGAAAAGGATGATTTTGTGAAAAGACGAGGTGCAGATTGCGAAATGGAGGTAATTGCCTCTCAAATTGGGTTAGAAAGAAAGGGGTAAATAGATAAGTTCATTTTCCTAATATATAATAAGTTTGTTGCAGCCGGTATAAAACTGATTATTGAAAAAATTAATCATCTAAAACTAATTGTTAGGTACCTAAATTTTTGGACAACCAGAATTAGAATCTATTAATTTCAATATATATAAAACTGATTATTGCAAAAGCATATCGAAGGAAAAAAAATCCAAACACACCCTCATGTACAGAAATGTATGCAAAAAGTCAATTCTACATGGAATGAGTCATTTCCACAATTCTGCAATTGCTTTGTTTTGGAGCTTTATGTTCCTAATTTTGCAGGTTTTTACTGTGGTTATTTCATTTGTTGAAGTTTTTAAATTAATTTTATCAGTACATCTTTCAACAGTCAACTTCTTTGCCAAACAATTTTGTAGCCATTCTAACACCTCAGTGTCCAAAACTCTAGTCATTTCTGTGAATTTAGAGTTTAGACATTGTAATTAGCATTCATCTCCAAAACTGATACAGATTTTGTAGGATCTTTAATAATATAAATAAATAATATCACAACAAACTATTATACCTAATATAATAATATTTTAGTCCATGGTTACTCGCCAAAGATGATACTCGACAATGGAAACTAAGATGCAGAACTTTTGGGACAGATGAAGTATGTTATAATGAAAAGAATTACGAACTTATGTACATCCATAGTCTTAATTTTCTTTAACCCACTTCATTTTAAGATTAATATAAGCAGTCTGAAATATTTGATACCTTGGTTCGTCCATATGGGTTGGCTGCAGATAAGGGGAAATCTTCTGTGCATGGTACCACCTTTGGCCAACCATATACAGTAGCTGATGATGAAAATACGATCTGAATTGTTTAAAGATCAAGAAAAATGTTAAATTACGTTAGTTGATAATTATATATTGATCATATGCATCAGATTTACAAAATAGACAAAAAAATTATTATGCCTTTTTGCATCCATGAGCTGCCATTACTTTCAGCAGAATTAAAGTACCAACAACGTTATTGTCATAATACATCAATGGCTTCCGCACACTTTCACCAACGGCCTTCAATCCAGCAAAATGTATAACAGCATCAAACCTGCATAAATATTAAGTAACCCACGTTCTCCCTTATATCCAAACTTCTTTGAACTTGCAACAGAAAAAATGAAAATAAAAACAAAATATAGCAATGAGTAAATAGGTTTACTTTGTGGAGGCAAAAAGCTTCTCTAATTCAGGCTTATCCCTGATGTCCACCTGCATAAAAATGTTATATATAAACCTTAGTGTTTACTCATGATTCAATACATACCAAATAACTTGATTACTCCATAAATTCACAAACCAAAATGAGAGCCCCCAATTATTAATTTGCATAAGACATGTGAGGTTCCACGATTTATAAAAAATTGTTTGAAAATGGTGTACATTCCCAGTTTTTTGAAAGAAAAAAGAATGGTTGAAACAGTTAATCAATAATAATTATAATAAGTAGACCAAAGATATAAACTTTCTAAAATAATTCAAAACCATTTTCGAATTTTTATTTTTATTTTTAATTTTTATTATTATTATTTTTTTGTGGACATGCTTAAAACAAAATTTGAACTCCTACCAATCAAAACCTGTAACATCAATCAGTTTTCCATGTTTAGAAAGCAGGTCCACAACACTTCACAATTGACAATATAATTACTAAAGACACATTAATTTAGAGACTAATTTCAAGATAAACTACAACATGAAACTGATCAACGATAATCAATTTACATTTCAACTTAATTACTTAAATGTGCATATAAAGTCCAATGTAAAACACTAAAACAAGAAATTCAATTTGAAATCACACAAATTGACCATGTAATCAATTGAAAACTTAGAAAATTGAGAGTCTAAATCAACGACTGAAAACAAAACTCAATACATTAGTCACAATTGCACAATTGAAACTGTCCCAAATCACCCAATTAAACCCCAGTTTCACAAATCAAACATTCAATTTAATCCTGATTGCTCAAAAACCCTACCAATTTTTCAAAAACAAGGTTAAATTGAACAGACCTTAAGAAAAATCAGGTTAGCAGCATGATCACCAGCGAGTTCCTGAACTCGATTGATAGCAACTTGTGATGAATTATCAAGATTATCAATCACCACTGTCTTGTAACCGCCTAACAGTAGCTGTAACACGGTGTGACTCCCAATGTAACCGGCACCACCGGTGACCAAAACGCAATGCGATGGCGCCATTGTAATAATCAACCAATGTATATATCAAATTATCAACCCGCTGTCAAATCGGAGTCCGATTGAACAGCAGGCGACTAAATCTACACAAATCGCCTTGTTTTTCGCTATGTATGCACATATATATGTATAAATAGATATAAAAAAATGGGGGTTTTGTAATTTTGTTATGTACAGAGAGATCTGCGAAGAAGAAGAAGAGAGAATATTTGTGTGTGGTTTTGACAGATGGGAGAATTGAATGAGACAATGAAGCATATATACATTACATGTGGTGACAGATTGGAAGAATGAAGGTAAAAAAGTAGGGTTTGTTTAGTGTGATTTTGGCAATCCCAATTTAAGGAAATGATGAATTTGGGGATAATCAATTCAAAATCAAATCTTTGAGGAAAATCAAAAATGGTGGTTTGCTCAAGTTGAAATCTTTCTTTTTGAGCTTCATTTGCCATTGATAACGGGAAATAAAGTAACTTAGCTTCACATGATCCTTTAAATCATAAGAATTTCACATTATGTATGTGACATGTAAGTATTAAAAAATATTTAATATATATAGTTTATTAATCAAATAACAACTCAATTTTATTACAAAAACCCAAATAACTCTAACAAACTCAACCAAATTTTTTAGTTTTTATCATGATTTTTATTATACATGTATAAAAGTATGTTTTTTAACTAAAAACCCTTAAAAGGGATCAAGGGACGGATGATTAGTGGAAGTTGTTTTTAATTTACATGATTATTAAAAAGTTGTTTTGATTAATTTCAAAGATGTCAATGAGCTTGTAGTTTAACTGTCGTTTCATGATTCTCTTAAAGCTTAGGCTTTGTAAAGTCATTGGTTCAAATCCTGACCAAAACTGTCCAATAAGGGGTTTTACCACAAAATGTGTTTCCTCTTGAAGAACAGGTGTGTTTGCTCGGTTCAACGCTCGACAACACCTGAGCTTTAGATACCAGGAGTTGGTAGCGGACTATGATCGCAACGTGTGGGTTATTGAGTCCAAGGATCCATTTGGGCTATGCAGATACATGCCATTAAGCCATCGTTAGTTGTTAAAAAAAAGTTAATTTCAAGGATCAAATATTAACTAGCTATTAATTCTTAGATTGCTTTCTTTTTTAAATTTGATGTATTTATAACCTTGCTTGTTTTAATTTTAAAAAGATTAACTACTATAACTTTAACATTTTCTTATTTTATCGATTTTTTTACAAAAATGAATTTATTATTAAGGAAATGAATAGTGTGTTAATGAGTTTACATTTTCTTATTTTATCGATTTTTTTACAAAAATGAATTTATTATTAAGGAAATGAATAGTGTGTTAATGAGTTTAGGCTTTATCTGCTTCAAGTATTATACACTTGAGTTAAACGCCTTGTGGTCCTTTTTAATATATTATGATGAAAGTGTGCGCTTTGATACATTATTTGTGGGCCAAGTTTGCATACTGTCATGTGACATCCAGCTTAATATAAGCATTCGGCCATTTGGGTGTCCAAACCTAATGTTAATGCTAATTTGTTAAGTTTTGTGTTCTTTTTTAAATATGTTTTTACACATATAAGTTATAGAAAAAGTAGTACATGAGTTGCTAAAATTAGGTATTTTGGCGACCGTAAATCCCTCTCTTAAGATGGGAAGAAATTTGTTGGATACACATCCTAACGTCTCCGTTACCAGCGTTAGAATCGATCTATACCGTCAAAGTATCATAAAACGAGATCTGAACCATTAAAAACTGGCGGTCGGACGTTTATATAACGGTTTCTCATGGTAACGACGGTTACATGCCGGTTCCGACTATTACGAAAGTTGCATCGCAGATTCCGATAGTTATGTTGGTTACATGACGATTACGAGGCTACAACGACTTCCGGCAATTACGTGGTCATTTCAGTTAATCATTATCGTTTTTTTTTAGAATGCAGTTTAAATAGTTTGTAGTAAAAATTGAAGAATTATAAAAAGATATTTTGGTATAAAATAATTGAATTATGTATCGATAAATACCTAAAGTAATAAAATAATAACAAAAAACTTCAATAACTACATAATTTGCATATAATCTTCTTAATTTGTAACAATTGAGATTTTTAAAAACTAACTAACATTAAAAACTTCATTATGACAAAGGACCAAAAATGTAATTTTTCCTATTATTATCTTTATTACTTTAGGACCAAAAACTTCATTAAGACGAAGGTAATGCATCATTTTGTAATAATTAAAGTTAAACATCTCAATTTATAAATACATTAAACACAAAGGACAAAAAATGCAATTTTTCCTGTTATTTTTATAACTTTTTGTTTTTGAGAAATTTTTTTTTAACATTTTCATTATAAAAATCGTGATGTCACAAACTTCAAGTTTTATAGTTTATTTCATTTTTTTAATTTGTTTTTTAGAAAAACTTGTTTTTATAAAATTTTTATTTTCTAAAATACCAATATAAAATATTTCTTAGATAAAAAAAATTTAAGCAAAATTTCATAATTTATAAACTTATTTTAAACTTTTCGTATAGACAAATATAACTCGTACAGGACTTTTAACACATATTACATTGCTACCAGGGCCGGCCCTTACCAAGGGCAAACTGGGTCATCGATCCGGGCCTGATTTTTTGAAGGGCCCAAAATATATAATATTTTTTTTCATATTTTATATAAAAAAAATTATAATCATTAAGTTCAAATAAGTCTAATATTCAAGCTAAAAAATTGAGCCTATTAAGTTTATAGAAGATTATGAAATGTTTTTTATAATATTATGAGTAGGGGTCTCGAAAATACCCGAACCCGACTAACCCAAAACGCACGCAAACCTGAGTAAGCTTAATAGAGTCAGGTTATTCAGGTCCAAAAAGTTAGTCGGGTTATTCGAGTCAACCTGATTAACATGAACAATTAATAGGGTCGCGTTTCAATTAATATTTTTTTTATATATTAATTATTAAATAAAAAACATATTTAACTTTTCATTTAAATATTGGGTCAAGATAATAGCAAATGAATATTACCCCAACTAATCCGACCTTATAAACAGTGACCTGACTAAAACAAATGTTATTAGGGTTGGGTTGTGATTCAAGATTTTTTTAAAGAAAAACCGACTAACCCGAAACTCGATTGGGTTGACCCGATCAACACCCTCAAGTCTATGATTTTGCTATGTTTATTGCTATAATATTAATAGTCCTTTAAAAAAGAGTTTATACAACGTATAAATCGTTTGAACCTAGGGGCATTTTTTATTTTTCGACCCGGGCACTTAAATTCTCAGGACCCGCCCTGATTATTAGCCCGAAAACATTAAGTTTGATATGTGTATATATTATTTTTAAGGCAACAAATAGAGATACAAAACGCATATAAACTTGCCTTTCATATTTAAGTTTCATACCATCTCTAGTATCAAAAAGATCAAATTTACTTTCAATAGTAATTTTGATTAACATATTCACATGAAATTAATTTAAAAAATACAACCTTTAAGGAAATGGTGTGGTTGTTAAAATGAAGTAAAGACAACCTATAGTTATCAAGTTTAATTCCCACTTCGGGCGATTTTCCTTGTAAACCACCAACCCGGTTGCTTACAGCCTAGCTTTACATGTTCCTCCCGATTAGTCGGGTATCGGGTGACCCAGAGTTTACCACTAGGTCTCTACGATCATAAAAAAAATATTTTTAAGAAACTACTTTTGGGGCATTTAGAAGTGTTTTTTAACTTTTAATGGTTATAATCTGTTAATTTTTGTGGAAATTACATATCCAAATAACTATTGACTTTTTATATACAAAAGATAATTCAGACACATTTTCAAAACATCATTTCAAAAAGTTACAAGTTAATAAACATTTTTGATAAAAAAAATCCTTTTAAACAATCCCAAACATGTCCTTAATTTATTTCCTTGCATAAATTATATTTTCTTGTAATTTAAGTGTCCTTCTAGGCTTCTATGTATAAAACGGGATGAATTTCATTAAACATTTCAAATGCATCACTTGGTTCTTTGTCGTCACAAACTTTGGTCAAAATTAAAACTCTTAAGAGCAGGAGCAGGGTCAAAATAGAGGACGTGGAGGTGCGGGGAATCGAACCCCGTGCCTCTCGCATGCGAAGCGAGCGCTCTACCATATGAGCTACACCCCCAAATATGTTAGGATGTGAACTTTTATATTCATCAAGTCATACGCATATAATGTGCATTTATTATTTAGTCAATATTATTATTGAATTTAAAACGCACAAACCTGTTAAACATGTTCACATTAACAATTTATTGAGATACTCGTAAAGTTTTTGTTAAATAATGGAAAACGTAATATAATCTTTTGCATTGAACTTTTATATTCATCAAGTCATAACGTATTTAACATGCATTTTTTGTTATTTAATCAATTTTATTGAATTAAAAAAAAAAACACTGACCTTTTTAAGCATGCTTAACAAATTTATTGAAATACTCGTAAAGTTTTTATTAGATACTGGAAAAGGTACCAAAGGGCTTATAGCCTAATGGTACCCCCTTGACTTCTTGAATGCGAGGTATTGGGTTCGAGTCTCGGATGGAGCAAAAAAATGTTTTAGGTTGAGCTAGAGGGTTTTTCCAGTGTGGGTTTCCTCCTAGACAGGTGGTGTCAATGTATCCATTTAAACAGTGGTACTTGGTGTTAGCTGTTTAAGAAAAAGGTAATGGAAAAGGTAATATAATCTTTTGTATTGATTTTGAATGAAGCATTTGGTTTTAAAACAACTCAAACATTTTTTAAGTTGTAAAATGAATTTTAAAGCATTTTTTACATATGTCCAACTTCGCCCTTATTTATCAGTTATCCTTAATCCATGTATAACTTAAGTAAAGTAAACATCTTTAAGCAAATCTAGTTATAAAAGAGTATTTTTGTCTTATAATTTTAGACGGTGATATGCAGGGGTGCAGCTTAGTTCAGACCCGGGCAGGGGGAGGGGCTTAGTGTAAATTTTTTTAGAAACCTTTATTTTGCCCCTCCTGAAAAAAAAAATATTCCGCCCCCTAGCTTACTTGTCAAGCTCCGTCACTGGTGATATGTTGATGAGTGTAGGTTTTGGTGTACGGGTAAGGTGGTAAAGTGCCGGAGGGAGGGGAAGGAGTGGCTTATAGGTGCAATGCACCGCCCACTCTAACTAGATCCGGTTGTCACAAATGTCCAATTCAAGACCCATAAAGATACATGTAATTCAATATCCTCAAAACCCACATAGATACATTTAATTCAAAGGGCTAAAATAGCTTAGGAAATAGATTTTGGTCAAATTCAAAATTTAGCACTTTAAACATTTTTTCTAAACGTAAACTCAAACTCTCTAACACCTACTCCTTACTCTATACTCTATAGTGGTATTAAAACCTTAACCCTTTCAATACACCAATATAACATTGTCCTATACATGTTATTTTGTCTATACGAACTGATTCTAGAAAATAACGGGCTTTGACTTCACTTTTGAACGGTTTGTGCTTTGTACACCACTGCTTGCAAGTGACAGGCAGAGTACAAAAGGCCTAAATTTATTTATTTTTTATTTAATAAAGGGCAATTAACCCGAAAATATATATCGGCATACCCTCGATATAACCTATACTAGTCCACGAAACAAGCTTAGGGACCCAAAAAATGGACACGATAAACTTAGACCTATCTCCCCACCAATACATAAAAATGGGGTAATGCCCAAAAGTTGACTACTGTCAAACACAATATACATCCAAATATCCAATAATACACAAGGAGCCTACACAGGCATCTATACAAAACAAGAGACATCAAACTAATATGTGTTCTCGCTCTGATGTCCATGGTTCTCAAAGTTGAAAACATCACAAGAATATGGAACCCAACACATCAGAACCCAAAAATAAGCTCCGAACCAGCAACTAAAGGACTTGAACGCAAAGAAGAATCTTTATGCAAGTTCACTGGAGCCAACCCATAGGCCAGCATGCAAGGCCTAAATTTTAGGACCCAAAACAAAGGCTTTTTGACCCACTCTACTCTTTATGTGATGGAGAGCAGAAACATCAGGGTTGGAAGTTGATCAACCCAGTTTGAAATAAATGTAACTTCATATATGATATGATTGATTACCATCTCAATTGAATACTAAAAACTTGACTAACTAAGCAAACACCACCCTTTGATTACAGGAAGTAAAAAACACGAGTGTAGTAGAGAAACAATCAAAACAAGATGTATCAAATCCCGAACACAGTTTTGATCAGATATATGACAACGATACTACATGAAGCAGATTTGAAAGAGTTGATCAATAGTTGTTATATCTGGTCCATGGGGGTCGGGACCATTGCTGTCCTGCTCCATTTCTTCTACTGCTGTTGTTCTGCTTCTGCTGAGATAAAACCTTCATCCTTTGCTCCTTCATGTTCGCAAATAATGAATCCAAGGTCTGAGGCTTCTGCTTGGATACCATTTTCACTTCTTGTTTCTGCATAAATTACAAAGCATCCGTTACAAACACACAAACACGTACACATACAATTCTTCTGTTCACGTCTTTTCTATCCCTAAATTTCAGCCACCTAGCTACTTTAATATTAGCAATGGGTATAAGCAAATCAAGCCAACTTGTAAGATGCTCAAAGATTGAAACAGTAAAAAACTCAAACATGCCAAACCGGAGCCATAAAACATGGCTTGTCTAGTTATCGAACCCAAGCTTCACATGTTGAGCTCGATCCACAACTAGCGATCCTAAACAAACTTTTTATTTATATAATTTTTATTTAATTAAATAAGCTTATATTTATATATGAAAAGTTCTCTTTCTAAGTATATATAAAATTAATAATAAAAAGAAACAAATTAAATAATCAATAATAAAAACGAGCCAAGCCAGGCTCCAGTTTGAAAATTTTCTAACAAGGCAAGTTCATTAAAAATAAAACTCTAAATAAGCCTAGCTCGAGCCTTAGCAAGCTCAAGTTCGGCTAGTTTACATCCTTAGTTTTAGGGATTTTCCTGTTCCTTTATTTTCAGTTACTAATAACCTATTTTATGTATCTTCTGCTACAAATAAATTCTGTTATGTTACAATACTTGTTCTCCTCTTTTATATTTTGGGTATTTTCCTAGGTGGTTCTGAACCAAGGGTCACTATAAGAGCAAGTGAGCAACCTCTATCCCATGAGATAGAAGTAAGGTTTATCCTTGTCTCACCTCCTCTCCAAATCCCTGCTATTGAGTAGGATTTTGTAGCATATGCATGATAATGTGGATAAAAATAGTACCTTGACAACAAATCCTCCATTATTTTTAACCGGTCGAGTCACAGCCCTGCAAAACAAATTAACAATCATTGGAAAAGGGCAACCGAGAATACCTCTTCAAGAAAACTTGCAGCTACCATCCATCGAAATCACCAACCAGTGGCTTTCAAAGGCCGTGAAAAGTGCAAGCATTGTACTTACCAAGATACGAACAATCAACGAAATGAAATTGTCAATTGAAAACAAACCAAAAATGAGGAAGAAGATTGCCGATCAGAGCAAGTTTTCAAAGCATCTTTGTAATTGGACACTCAGACGGCAGTCAGAGCAGACAACAGGTACCCACCCAGATACTAAAATCAATTTCCAATCTAGAAGCCATGAACTTTGTGATCACCATGGTGGAAATGTCTTGTATTCAAATCCATGATCTCATAAGTAACTTCCAAAAAATTGGTTTATAGGCATATAACACTTGCACCACACATAATGACATCCCCAAATGATGATGTTCATAACACATGTTAACATGATTGCTAAGCTCCCTCTTAATTTTCACATAATCGAATGTAATCCAACCATGGTCCTTCAGAAGAGTGATCATGCTCAATGGCAGCCATGGATGATTTATCTTAGTTCTAGAAACCATATCAAATTGTGCTTAAAGATCATTTTTAATGTCAACAATGACAACAATTTAGAACTCCTAAAAAGAAGTCTGTCGACTAAATTACATACTGCTACTTCTAAACTGCTACTTATCACAAACCCTATAATGAACGATGTCATACCAGACACTTGCATGACATGAATATGTGTTTTAAAAGCGTGAGGCAAAAAGATGCTTCAAAAGAACTTCTCCAAAGAAGTGTAAATACACCAGGCCAATACAATTTAAATGAATGTTCCATATTAGGCCAAGAATCACACATATTATTTAACGGTCTTTGGTGCTGATTTTCCCAAAGACACTTTTTTTTTTCAAGTATCCAATGTTTTAATCCACCTAATCCAGAATTCAAGTATCCAATGTTTTAATCCACCTAATCCAGAAAAGAGATCCATGATGCAAGTTAACCAGACGAAGACAAAGTGCCTTGTAAAAATTAACTCCCCAACCGCAATTTCAAATAATCAAACTTAACATGCAACTATGTAAGATATCTTTCCACATGCCAGGGTTTAATGGTTTTAACCAATCATAACTTTCTTTAAGCCCGAACCAGAAGACGATGGTTTCATGCATATAATCGATAAGCACATGGCTGGTTATTAATTAGGGAGAGAACCCACAATTTACCTGCATTAGTTCACATACACAAGAAATCTCATATCACATGACAGTATAAAAGGGAGTGTTTGCCAAATTACCTACTTAAACTAAAAAACACATGATAATAGACACAAAACAAAACTTACCTTGGTCTATACGAAGTCACTGCCTGATTCCGACTAAAGTTCCTGTTTCGAATAGGAGCAACTGCAGCCTTTCTAGCAGCCTCAGCTGCCAGAGGGAATTGGTTAACCTGGAAGTTGGATCTCCTTTGAGCAAGAACACCCTAATATCACAAAGACTACCGTCAAATTTGATATAATAAATTAAAAATGCGCGTGTGCATGCCAATGTTATCTTATTCTTTTTAAAATTATGTTAATGTTATGAGATGCATCGAAACCTGTCTTAGAGAGGATCTTGAGTCCATGAAGCGACCCATCTTCATAGATTTATCTTGAACAACATTGTTTGAAAACTTTTGAGTCTTGTTCTGCATACAATCAAATAACAGCCGAATTAGGATCAGAAGCAATAAACATTAACAGATCAAAACACATCAGAATTAGGACAACTTACAGGAATTCTTTGCTTGTAGCCTTTATTAGCGCCAGTTCCATTCTTAGACATTTTGATAATATCATCTGGAAAAACAGATTTACGTGTCTTAGATTAAAAAAATAACCTACCAAGGAATAATCGATCAACAGAAACAAATGTTGTTTGTACCTAATGACATGTCCATTTTCTTCTCTGTCATTGCAATTGCAGCAGTTGTAAGTGGTTTTGCTGCCATCTGTAGAAGTACCACCAAAACCGTAAGCTTAGTAAACAAAGATCCATACGTCATAGCAAATATATCTTACAAATCACATATAATAACTAACAATTAAAGATCCAATTATATATTTGGAATATCTCCCGACCGATTACTGATAACCACATAATTAGCCTTGAGTTCCTCAACAACTACACGAAGAAGAACAGAAAGAAATACAAACAATCCAAGACAGATTAAAAACCCTAATTTCATCAAACAAATCTTCCAAGCTCAATCAATTTCATCACATGAAGCCTTAATCAATTCACAACAAAATATATTCCTCCTAAACGCATATGATGCATACAAAAATTAAAAACACATTAAAAACGGAGTTATATCAGAAACTCAAATATTAAACGACTGACTACCTGATTCAACGGCGGAACTTGACGGAGGCGCGTGTGATTGAAGGTCGTGATTCCGATTTACGACGAATTTGGAAACGGTGAGACGACGGAGCAAATATTTTTAGGGTTTTGACGAGATGGCTTAAAGACGAAGATATTATCGAATGATGAAAGAGAAACGCGTATCTTAATTATAGCATCACATTATATGCGGATAGTTTTTACTTTCAAGTCCGCGTGTGAGAGTTTGTTTTGTTAACTGTGTTTTTTTTTTTTTACGGCAATATTATCCTACTCCTACTTTTAAATTACACCAAATTTGCTCTTGCTTGGATTTGAACCCAAGACCTCCTTACTAAGAGGCAATGCCTCTACCAAATGGGCTAGTCTCACATTGGCTGTTAGCTTTGTTAGACGGAATCAACGTCATAATATAATTATTTTAACGGTGAAATTTTATTTTATTTTTTAGACGCTAATTTTCATAATCTTAGGAGATATCGTAGCTCTTCCAACGAAGAGGTTCACACACCACTTTGGTTAATGCGTTGTTTAACTGGGCCTACTAGACATCAAAGTTTGGCATAACATTCTATCGGAGAAAACCCCACAGGACCGACCCTACAACTGGAGTTGAGACGCACATCCTTGGTCTATAAGTAAAACCGGTTCAAGAACCAAAAACCTAAGGATACACGAAGGTCAAGAAAAGATAAATATATAAAGAAAGGAAAAACATCACACACCCGACTATTACAAACATGTCATTTTGCATCAACACTTGAAGTAACATATTAGCTTTTATTTTAGGACCTGTTTTTTCTTTAAAAAAATTCGTTCACATTAGACTAATACAATTAAGGTTGTAAGGTTTCATTAGGTCAGATATAGGATCATTCACAACTATAACATTGTCACATATTGTATTATCATATCGTTGTCACGTTTAATTTCTTTACAAGTATGAACAATTACAGCTCTGACAATTTCTGATCTTTCTGAAGGCATGTTTAGAACGTCGTCTTTGATCACAACAACGTTTAATGAACAATTATTGAATTGTTCGACGAAAAGTATATGTTTATGTTCGTTCGTTTAATAAATGAATGAACATAAACAATAAATTTTGTTCGTTTTGTTAAATGTACAAGCATAAACACACGTTGTGTTTGTTCTTTTTTGTTTGTGAAAGTTTGGTAGTGTATTCGTTTACGTTCATTTATTATGTTTATTTGTTTAATGTATTTTATATTCTTGAATATTTAATTTTTAATTTATTATTATAATATGTAAACTACAAATCTGGTCATATGTAATTTGTATTTTGTTAAATATAATATTTTGAAACTTAAATGTTTAAAACATTAGTTCCAGACAATTTAATTACGATTATTTTTTATAACTTTTGCTTTGTTTTAAAATTAATTATTTATGATAATTATGCTTGATGTTTGATATTGAAAATGATAATTTTTTTTAAATAATATATGCCCGTTTGTGGATTTAAATAATCTGTAAACAAGTTCAATTCATTAAGAACAAACACGAACATAATTTTCCATTTCGTTAGCGTTCGTTAGGAACAAGTTAAATATTAAATGAACAAATACGAATAACGAACAAGTTAAATATTAAACATTGAAATTCTCGGGAGCCCCAAGCCCTAGTTTTACCCTTTAAGCATGTCAAACCACCCAAGTTAACACTGATATGGAATGCTTTCATAGGTGTAGATCATGCAATTTATGGCCATTAGAGACCATCGGTCTTACTCCAAACGGTTGACCTAAGGTGGAAAGCGGAAAACGACATCTTTGAAACCAAAAATCATTTAGGGAATCACTTTGGTCTCATAGCTACTGGATGTTTTGCTACCAAAATGACACGAGAGTTTGAATCTTTGACAAATTTGCTAGCCGGTTCGGTAATGAAAAACGTTATAGATTACTTGAAAGTAGGCTATGATAGTCATCAAAGGAAACAAATGGTCAACAAATGTAGTATGGTTGGTTAGTTGGAGACAGAGTAAGTTCCATTTGTATGATGCTAGTTTTGGATCCGGAAAATTTATATTTAGAAACGAAAAGTTTGAGAGTAAGCACTATGTTACCACCAACAACATTTTTTGAAAAAGAAAAACGAGAAAATTTTCATTAAGAGTTTTTGTTTACCACAAATCACTTTCATACTCACAATTAGACATTATAAGCAACCCAAGCTAATAAGAACTTTTGCGGGAGAAGGATTGAGATTGAGAAATGGGGCGAGCCTAATTTATTAGGGCTATCCGAGAATTTCAATGTTTGAATTAAAGTTTTATAATGTGATGACGTAGGAAGATATTCCATTTTATCAGCAGCAAGCAAAGCGTTACAAGTAACCACGCATGACCGCAAGGTCGACAACAGTTACATGGGGCAAGAAAACATGACAATATATCCGGATAGCAAAACACTCGAAACTGTGAAATGAGTCATCTGGTGAAGATAAAGACAAGGAAAGAAAGACGTCGATAGCAGGGAAGATGCTTTCTATCCAATGGGTAAAGAACGGAGGCTGTCAAATTCCAAAGTATGCTTTCTATCCAATGGGTAAAGAACGGAGGCTGTCAAATTCCAAAGCATCAGAAGGGCTGACAAAACCACAAGTCAACTTCTTATACAAAAATAGAAATATGAAGGTTACACGAGGAAGATGTCCGGAAAGCAAGAGGCTACAACTACAAAAGAAGGGGAAGCTGATTCCCAGACAGCCCAAGCTCCCAAGCAGCCTGATAGTATAAATAGAACAACCAATGTCACAACTGGGTAACTAATCTGTGCTCATACTCTTCACTTCATTATCACTCGCATTCTCATTTATATGATCAAACACTTATTTTCATGTCGGAGTCCTTCCTCCTGCGATTAGGATAACGGTGCTTGTTTATCTTCTTAGCAGGATAGCAATGGTCAACAAAGGAGCTTGGCTAGAGCTACAAACTTATTCGTTACTTCAACATAATGTTAGACTTATGGGTAGGTTGGGGGGTGCTTGCCATGATGCTGATGATTGACATAAAGGTAACAAAGGTTTTGAGATGCTTGTGTATGAGCTTTTTGTAAAACTGTACTGTTATTTTTGCATCTTGTAAAACTTTTGCAACATGCTAAGAACCCCTGGTTTCTCCTGATTTGGCTCTCTTTATTTTCAGTGTATTCCCCTCTTGTATAATGTCAAATCTAAGATCAATATCAATAGAAGAGATTTATAGATGGGACACTATTAAGAATGTGATGCAACATGTAAAAGTAATACAATCACGTTACATCTAACACAACCAATTAAACAAATGTGTTATAATTAGATGATATAGGCTAAACCCCCCCCCCCCCCCCCCACACACACACACAAATACGTATCTTATCAATTAAGTTTGCCTTTTAGTATGAAAGTAGAGTAACTTAACTGATGAAACAGAAGAGGGGAGTGTAACAAAAGAAATAAACATACTTAGTCAAGTCATACTAATTAGTAAAGTCTAGAGGGACGAGATGAAGTGAAATCTTACCTCTATTAGGAATTTGGGATAGTGGAGAGTGTATCAAGTAAAAACATTAAAAAGAAGGGTACGTTTAGCACTACCCAAAATGAGGACAGATAACTTTGGTTCATTGTGTATCAGTCAAAAACCAAAACATCACAACAGAGTTTATGTTCCCACACCTCACTGATAGCACAAGTTATCAACACTTTGAATCGGCAAGCCATAATCTCATTTGTTGCTTTACATTACAGAACAAAGCCACTATAAGTATCCAAACTATAGCATATCTAGCAAAATGTTTACTTGTAAGTAAAGTCTCGAGAGGGTGAGATGAGGGAAACTATACTTCTATCACAAAAGATAGATGCTCCCAAAGAAACCCTGACCTCTTCTTTTTTTAAAAAATACAGGGGGAAAAATCATACAAAAAACAAGTATCATAACCGTATTTATTATTATTAAAAAATGAAAGATCAATTGAAAGAACAAGAAGGCCTAAATCTATCGGCTAAAGTGGCTATAACCAAAGGCACCCTAAACAGAAGTACAAGCTACGATGCAAACATAGACAAAAATGCAAACATAAGTAAAGCATAAAAAATGCAAACATAAGACAAACCTTAAAAGCAATTAACATCGACATCTAAGACTAAAGACAAACATATGTAAAGCAAGAGCCATATGCTCCCCTAAAAATATCTAAAAGCCATTACAAGTATCAAAAATGCAAACACAAAATATATAAAATGAAGGATTATGATTCAACCATATCTTCATAAGCAAAAGTTACATAATGGTTTTGATTTTTCATAACATACAGCAGTTGTTCATAGCATATCTAAAATGAAAATCCTTAGGGTGGTCCTCTCTCTTGACTCTTGTAAAAGCTTCATCAACTTCATAAGCAACCACCCAACTGACAAAGAAGAAAAGGTAAAAAAAGGTATCAAAATTAAAAAAATGTCATAATACTTAAAAATGTTAAATCCAGTGAGTGCAGATGAAATTTTCCGACTCCTGGTGGTCACAGATTGGTTAAGCCAAGCTCGACCCTAGCAAAGACTAGATGAGTTGAGCCCATCAAGCCTATAAGAGGCAGGTATTCCAAAATCATATCTAGCCCACTGGTTGTTGTTTTTCAAGTTATAATATTTGCATATAACATAAGAAAACTCAGATAAAAAGATGTCACGAAAAGGTACTCATTCATAGGGTGACTGTTGATTAACACTTCATGAGAATATTATAAAACACAACTAAGACCATAATTATTTCAAGTTCAGGTTTGCCAGCATATATAAGCAACAACAAAAACAAATATGGCTTACCAAAATAGCATCAATTTCCTCTTGAGTCATTGGTGTTCTTTTGGGTTGAAGAGAGGCTTTCCCCCCTAGAGTTGTTTCAGATGGGGCAGACCTTGAAAAAAAGGCAGAAGGAGCATCACTGGCAGCAGGCTTTGCTTGGGTTGCTTGCGGCTGATTCGCAGAACCTACAGGATGGTCATACACTTGGCACATATTATAAAGAAAAATGCATAATTCCTTAACAATTGGGTAGTTGAAGTTAGTTAATTCATAAATCATCAAGAAATATCATGATTCGCCTGTCAAATAAACTGCATCTTATAATCATTGGCATCCCTAAATTTAAAGAAATATAATTTGCATGTAACAAATAAACCCCCTAAAAATCACAAAACATATTTTCAAGTATCCAACTTCCAAAGAAGCAAGTCAAGTAAAAAAGTAAACTTATTGAATGCCACCTGCCAAAAGCAAGTCACATTTTACCATATCCTGTTGGTTAACAAGGTATTGGCAGGACCCATGAGTTTTCCAGGTTCACACTGTGAAAAAAAAAAATCAAGTAACAAAGGAATCACCATCTGGACTGGCTACAAATCAAATGCCCTTAGATTGAGATGAGTAGGCACGTTTTGAGTTCACGATTAGCACCGAATAAATTCAGTAACTATGAGGATCTTATTACATACTCAGAGCACTAACAATTTTAGGCATATTGAATAGTTAAGCAAAATAATTATAATCTGCAGATATTTTAAAGGTGCCAAATATATTTGGAAGTATAAAAAATCATATAAGCCTTAAAAAAATCAAAATGATCCCCTTATTTGCAGTGTCACCCAGCGTTATAATGTTTAGATGAACCGTTGAGTTTGTTATCTATTGCGAATTATATCTAATTCACTGTTTGATATGTGTTCTACGTCGTATGAATAACCGAAATTTTAACATCAAATTAAATTAGGTCGAATAATTAACTCATAAGTCTGTTTTCACGTTGATTCTGTGTAGATCAGATTATCATCTAGAGATACAAATCTGGTTAATCGAATTCTACAATTTCACGCCTAAGCTAACCAATTACACGTTTTCGTGTATTCAATCTGAATTTCATGAACCGAAACATAAATTTACGCTAAATGATCTAGAAATGCATTTATAGAAAGGAAAACAAACCAGATGGCTTCAGATGACGCTGTGGAAACTTAATCAGGGGAATTCTCTTCATTGCTTGAGTTGCTACCGTATCAAGATCGACCGGAGATGGCAATGACCGTGGTGGGGACGGTTGCGGTTGTGGTTGCAGTCCCGGTGGCGAGCGGGGCCAAGGAACTTTCTTCGGTCGCGAGTCCGGAGGGGGCTTTTTTTGCTTAGAAAATAACGAAAAAAAGTGATGGCTTTTGTTGAATATTACCATTTTTGATCCAAACGGAGAAAAAGATACAGAAAATTAAGAGTTTATTTTTATTTATTTACTTGGGTAAATCGTTTTACAATTTAACACCAATGGTTATACGAAGGATAATACTATTATATTGTGAAATAGTTCGGTTTCTCCTTAAATTATGCAAAAATAAAAAGTTAAATCTAACACGGACTTACATATAACTATAATTTTGTGTAACTTTAATATATTAAGATTAGGGTTTTTTTAACGGCTAATATTTTGGATTACTGACGGATCATTGGAGTATCATTGTGTCACCAGCGGTACCACCCTGTTGATATCCACCACCAAGTCACCAGTTTTAGAGAAAACTTAATACTTTGAGAAAAACCACTTGTGAGATTCGAACCCAATACCATATAGTTCATGAATCTTAAACAAAACAAACGCCATGACTTTTCTATCATTGTCAAATGACTAGTCACACCAAAAATTATCAAATACAAGTGGATAATTTAAATGTCATCAATTTACATTGATCCAATTGTATATGATATCAATTGAAAAAACTATGATTGATATTAAATGTCTTAGCCGACCTATGAAATTATAATATTAAATTGTATTTGAAAACCTAATTGATTCATTCTCTTGTTGACAAGTTTGGACCTGAAACAAAACCGATAATTTAAAAAAAACTAGAACCACGAAGTAGCTAATGTATTTATTATATGAGGTGTAATGACTAATGAGACAGTGTGATTGTTTTAGGGTTAACTTTATTCGCTTGTTTTATGCAAATCTACTCGAGACCAGTGGCGTACTGATAGATTCTTGAGGATTAAATTCACTAACTGAAATGATAAGGCCTGATTCGAGATAGGCAAATCTCCAATTACAAGTAAACTTGCAAAAATTAAGAAAATTCAACAACGAAAAACACCAACAGAAACAAAGAAACTAAAAACAAAACAACTAGCAGTTAACTCCTGATTTGTAGCTCCACTTTCCCCACTAACTCTTCCAGATATTTCCAGCCTCTCGAATAGAATTAAATGGGTCAAATCCAGATCCATGGATAAGATCCAATAACTCCAAAGTTTTAATTGAATGATCAGCTGGTTTGCGCCTGGTATAAACTTTCAAGGGTGCCGGAATGCTATCAATACTACCCGCCCGGTAAAACGACTTGTCCTCAAGTCGAAAGTGAGGAAATTGCTCCGCAAATAAATCATAGTCTTCCCAAGTAGCTTCTTCAAGAGGACGATCAACCCATGACACTAGCAATTCCAGCAAGGGATGATTATGAACAAGACGCCACCTGTGAGATAAGATGCTAGCAGGCTGAAGATTGACTTCTCAATAGTGGTTACCCTTTGTTCCAATAGGAATTTAAGGGTATAATGATCGGTTTTGATAAAGAAATGGTGACCCATCAAGTAGTGGTTCCACTTTTGAACCGCTAAAACCAGGGCTAAGAGTTCTCTATCATAAGCAGACTTCAATCGGTTGTTGAAGGATAAGGCCTTGCTGAAATAAGCAAGAGGATGATCTTCTTGAATCAGAATCGCACCCACCCCTTCAGAAGAAGCATCACACTCTACCACAAAAGGTGCTGAAAAATCAGGTAATCGTAGTACTGGAGCTGTAATGAGAGCCTGTTTCAAGCGATTAAAGGCTATGGTCGCTTCCTCGGTCCAATTGAAGCCATCTTTTTTTGTGAGATTTGTAAGAGGACGAGCTAATAGCCCATAATGCTTTACAAACCTGCGATAATACCCGGTTAGGCCAAGAAAGCCACGGACCTGTTTAACATTTGTTGGCCTGGGCCATGAGTTTACTGCAATTATCTTGTCCTGATCCACCTGAACTCCTTTTTCTGAAACAATATGTCCCAAAAAAGAAACTTTTGGCTGCCCAAAACAACACTTAGAGAGTTTTGCATAAAACTGATTTTTTTCCAGAAGCTCTAAGGCAACAGTAAGGTTATCAATATGCTGGTCTAAGGAAGGGCTATAGACCAGAATATCATAAAAAAAACCAGTATAAAACGCCTCAGATAGGGTCGAAACAGGTCATTCATTGCTGATTGAAATGTAGAAGGGGCGTTAGTAAGACCAAAGGGCATGACCTTAAACTCATAATGACCTGAGTGTGTTCTGAAGGCTGTTTTCTCTACATCATCCGGGTTGACTCGAATTTGATAGTATCCTGATCGTAAGTCTATCTTAGAGAAGATAGTGGCTCCATACAACTCATCTAGCAGCTCATCTATGTTTGGAATTGGATACTTATCAGCCACAGTAATTTTATTGAGTGCCCGGTAATCCACACACATTCTCCAAGTGGCATCTTTCTTCTTGACCAATAGAATTGGGCTGGAAAAGGGGCTAGTACTAGGTTGAATGAACCCCGAAGCTAACAGGGTTTCCACTTGCTTTTCAATTTCGGTTTTTTGGGCATGTGGGTAACAATATGGTCTGATGTTAGGTGGGGAAGCATTAGGGATTAAAGGAATGGAGGGATAGTGGGTACGAAAAGGTGGTAAGGAGGTTGGTTCCTGGAAAAGGGCAGTGAAGGGTTCAATTACGGCTTGAAGTTCATCTGGGATAGGGATAGCATTTTCTGAGTCCACAGATAAATGCTGAAAGGCTGATGATTTTTGTGGGCCGGAAGCCACCCCTTGGAGCTTATATTGCTGGCCATCTATAGAAAAGATTAGGAACATCTCATTCCAATTAGCTTGGACAGTGTTAAGGGAGGATAACCACTGAATTCCAAGCACCACATCTGCCCCTCCAATCGAGAATGGATAAAAATCCTGCTTAAGTTTGAGTTCAGCAATCTGTAAAGGCACATCTTTGCATACCCGGTTACATCGAATTATATCTCTATTCCCTATTTGAACCCCAAAAGGAGTTATCAGTTGAGAAATCAACTTCATCTCATGGACCAGAGAATCCGAGATAAAATTGTGGGTTGAACCACTATATATGAGGATGAGAACCTCAGTTGAATTTAAGGTACCATGTACCTTCATAGTGGTCGTATGGGATTTACCAAAAATCGCATGTAGGCTAATTTCAGCCATTTCATCTACTGTATCATCAACCTGTTTCTCTTCGGTCCCCACTACTGCATCTCCTTCTTCTTCGGCTTCAAGAAGCTTAAAAGTCCCCGCCTTGCAACGGTGACCGGGGCCATATTTTTCTCCACAGCGAAAACATTCACCGCGAAGGAATCGGGCTTGCTTCTCTGGATCAGTGATTCGGGAGGGTGGTTTAGGGTCAAGCTTAGGCTGGTGGTTTGAAGAAAAAGAATTGGGGGTAAAGGGTTTGGCTTCTGGTTTGAGAGGGGTGTTTGTAGGTTTACTGGTGCGGGTATGGGCTAATTTGGACTCAAGTTCAAGAGCAAGACTCACGGCCTTATATACCGTTCGGGGTTTGTGAATGCGAACATCAGATTTCAACTCTTCTTTTAGTACGTGAAGAAAAACTCCCAGCAGACAATGGTCGGGCCAATTGGAAACTCTGGCCGCTCGTTTAGCAAACTCCTGTCGGTAATCTTGGACGGTCCCTGTTTGTCGAACACTAATGAGGAATTCATCAGGATTCTGAAATTCTGGATGCCCAAAATGTTTCTGGAAAGCCTGAGTCAACTCCTCCCAATACTCCAAGGCCTGTTCAGATGACAACCAGGAGAATAAATCAAGAGCATCATCTTCCAGATGCATAGCAGCGACATCGACTTTCTCTTCTTCGGAAGTGTTGTAAAATCGGAAGTATTTCTCAGCTTTTAAAATCCAACCCCTTGGATCACCACCGCTAAAAGTCGGGAAGTCGATTTTATGAAATGGTCGGCGGTTATTATGAAAAGAATTCGACTCACCTTCATCATTTTTACTGCCACTGGTGCCCGATTTCTCCTTGTGTGACATCTGCCTCTTCAAATTGGTGATGTCGTCCTTCATGGTTTCCATGGATTCGAGCTTCTTCATGATCGCTGCCAACTGAGTCGCAACTTGACCAACTGTGGGTTCTTGCGTTACACCGCCATCACTCCGGGTATTCACCATGATTGCTCACTTCGTTTCCCGGCAATGGAACTAATGATAGATTCTTGAGGATTAAAATTCACTAACTGAAATGATAAGGCCTGATTCGAGATAGGCAAATCTCCAATTACAAGTAAACTTGCAAAAATTAAGAAAATTCAACAACGAAAAACACCAACAGAAACAAAGAAACTAAAAACAAAACAACTAGCAGTTAACTCCTGATTTGTAGCTCCACTTTCCCCACTAACTCTTCCATATATTTCCAGCCTCTCGAATAGAATTAAATGGGTCAAATCCAGATCCATGGATAAGATCCAATAACTCCAAAGTATTAATTGAATGATCAGCTGGTTTGCGCCTGGTATAAACTTTCAAGGGTGCCGAAATGCTATCACGTACCCACCCCAAGCCTTGGGGGGCAGCCGCCCTCCCTGAATTTTTTTTTCTAGTAGTATATATATGTTAAAATCATGATCGACCCCTTTAATATTTTGCAATTGCCCCCCTTAACCTTAAATAATTGGACTTATGTTGAGGTTTTAAGTGATAGTTATACTTGTTTTTTGATAAAGAGATACTTAAAAAAGTCTCCATATATGTTGTTTTGGATATACTTTTAAAAATAAAACTCAATAGGAACAACTATGCCTAACAATCTTAACTCATAACAAGATAAATGCAAAAATTGTGTAAATAATTAATGTATTTTAGGTTGAAATGGGTAACCATATAATATAAAATCATAACTTCAAATGGGTTGAGATGACTAACTCCTTAACACAACGCGTGTTAAGATGGATAACTTAAAAATTATGTGAATATAATGGATTTAAACAGATAAGAATGATCAGTATTATATTTGATTAGAAAATCACTAAAAATTATTCAATTAAACAATTTGTTTAGTTACAATTCACTTTAACTTGAACAAAATTGAAGTTTTTTAAAATGATCATTTTAAACCCAAACTGATTTTCCTTAAAACTCATCCTAACCTGCACCCATCCTAGCCCGCATCCGTTCTGACCCGCTACCTAACACAACCAAACCCCCATATTTTACCAGGCATAAGAGTAACTTTAGATATATTGTATTTTTATTATGTTTTTATATATGAAATCAAGTTTGTTTGCTTTTTTTAACATGGTCCGACCCGATTCAACCTAACCCGATATGAATAAAGAGAAAAAAAATTATTATATAACGATCCTCAAATGACCATAAAAAAATTTTCGTCCCCCATGACAAAAATTTCTGGGTCCGCCACTGCTCGAGACCCCACACGTACTTTAAATCATACATAAATATAGAAAAAATGTATTACATCTTTATGTTATGTGCAATAGTGAATGTGACTCTCTAGGATTGATTCATTAATTGTCATGTACGTGGACACATAGGTGAGTTACTTTCATTACACACCACTCACTTAAATATAGGGAAGGGTTATCTACACACCCCAGTATTTTAATTCAACACCCCCGCCGCCACTCACACGCCCCGTAGTGGCCACTACGAGGCGTTTGACCCACGACTGACAACCTTAAACGACAGAATTCTTTTTTCAGCTTTTTCAGGCCCTAAACGCCGCGTAGTGACCACTACGGGGCGTTTAGGTCAAAAAAAGGGCAAACGCATCTTGGGTCGTTTGAGGGTGATTTGGGGGGTTTGGGTATGATTTTTGATGTGTAAAAATATAGTTTTTTTTGTTAAAAACTATTTTTATATTTTGCGTATTTGCGACGTATCTCTCGTAGCATTTTTATTTTCCGACGACGTATCTCTCGTACTTAAAAGTTTAGTTGTTTTTTTAAACGCATGTTTTTTTGTTTGTAAAAATCTAATATTTTTTGTTTAAAACTTGTTTTTTACTTTTTACGATCTCTCAATTCGTTTATTTTTTAATTGTTTTTTAAAACATTTAGTTTTGAAAGCTACAAATGTTTTTAATTTTTAGATTTAATTAAAATTTAAATATATTAAATAATTTATATATGAATGACGTTCTTTGTTTAAGCATACTGATGTTACAGAGTAATACGATAAATAATGCATCACCAACCAAGCATATTACACGCATCAACAAAAAAACATATAATAATAAACATGTATCAACAACAAAGCATATTTAAATAATAAACACGCATCACTAACTAAAACAATCAGATATATGCACGCATCATCAACCAAAACAACCAAATATATACAAACTATAAACATGAATACAGGTGTCTGTTTAACAAATACAAATATGACTGAAAATACTAAGGTGGAGGTGGAGGTGGAGGTGGAGGTGGATAATCTCGTGGCCCAGGAACTGCAGGAAGCTGAATACCCTCACCTTCTGCATGCCTAAGCTCCACATGCACATGCCACGAGATCAGATCCTCCAACCGATCCAGTCGTCGGGTATGATGAGACTGCTGCTGGAGGATCTGCGTCTGCTGCTGCTGTATCTGCAACAGCTGCTGCTGCATGTGCTGATGCTGCTGGATGAGTATAATAATTAATAATACACAATGGCACAATAATAATAATAAATAATAAATAAATAATAACAATAAATATTAATAACAATAATCAATAATCAATAAATAACAATAATAAATAATAACAATAATAATAAATATTAAATAAATATTAATAATAGTAATAATAACAACAATAATAATAAATAATAAATAAATATTAATAATTAAAAAAAAAAAAAAGGAGCAAACGCCCCGTAGTGCCCCATATGGGGCGTTTGATTTGAACCAGAAGGGGCAAACGCCCCGTAGTGCTCCAAACGACCGGCCTAAGCCGCGTATGCTCCAAAAACCCAACCCCCGGTCATCCACCAAGATTAAACGGTCGGATTACTAACCTTGAAGTAGCAAACGAGGTCCAAACGAGATCCGATCGGTGGTCAGCGGCGGTCAGCGGCGGTGGCGTAGAGAGGAAACGGGGTCGCGTGGGTCGTTTGTGGGAAACGGGGGGCGTTTTGGGGGTTATTAAATGCTAATACGCCACGTAGTGGGCACTACGTGGCGTTTAGCTTTTTTTTTTTTTTTAATTTTTAATTTATATTATATATTATATATAATTTATATTATATATATAAATGTAATATATATTTATATGTAATATAATTGATTATATTTAATATTATTATCTTTTATTTTGTTTTATATAATTATATTATATTAATATTTATTATATTTAATTATATTATATTTAATATTTATTATATATAATTTATATTATATAATTAAATGTAATATATATAATTATATTTAAATGTAATATAATTGATTATATTAAGTATAATTATATTATTATCATTTATTTTGTTTTATATAATTATATTATATTTAATATTTATTATATAATTATATTATATTTAATATTTATTATATATAATGATATATTATATATAAATGTAATGTAATCTAATTATATTCAATAAATATACAAAGTTACAGAATTTCGTGGTGATAATATACTTCTTTGTTTGCTTCTATAATCGATCTATACCGTTGGATTCGTTCTTGATAAATCAGCTCCCACGCACCAGCCGCATCATTTCGGTAACGTTTCCAGACCGCACTTAGAGTTGGAATCGGATAATCCCCTTCCAACCTTATGTTGACGAAATGTTGTGGCATATGAAGAAGACAAACCACATTATGTTGTGGTATTGTCGATGGAGCTAACCATAACGGGAAAAACGTGACACACCCTTGTTGAGTGATAAGGTGAACTATAACGCCAAATCTTTGTGCAACAACGAGTCCCGTATAAGGCATAAGCATCCAATGTTCTTCAGGTGCAGGTTTGATATCAACCCAGTTTATGCTATGACGTATTGCTTCATATAAATTTTCATCAACGGAGTTAAGAACATATATGTATGCTTCCCTATTGGTGTCCACCTCTTGTAACAGTTGCTGTCGAATGAAACCCCATTGATTTTCATCGAACCCTAACCCAACGGCTAAAGACCTGAATCCACAATTACCATCTGGCATAACATCTTGTATGTTGCTTACATAACAATGAAGCATTGAAGGAATGTAACGACCAAATCGTCTAAGATTGTTCATTCCTTCTGGTTTCACTGGCGAGGCAACTACCGAGTCAACTTGACTTGTCTCGACTCCTTTTTTCCCTCTAGAAGATGTTGAACGACTACGTTGGAAGGAGGGTCTTTGCTGGTTTGACATTGCTGGAGTGAAAGAACTATGCCTTGGAAGTTGAAAACTACTCTCTTGTGAGTCGACAACTGCGCTTTGTCTAGATTCACTCCCCCTTTGTTGTTGAGTCTTCAATGTCGGACGTCCGCGTGTATCCTTCTGAACCAATGGCGTTTTCTTTTCACTTTTAAACGGAAACACCTGCAAAAGTATTTTTTTCACCAGACTCTTTTTCACTGACTCAGGTTTTGAATTTATTTCCTGCGTCACCAGACTCATTTGTGTTGCAACGTCGATTTCTTCGTCTTCTAGAAGTGTCGGGTACTTAGTGTCAAGTTTTGTCCAGAAGACGTCTATATCAGAAAGCGGGATAATCGTGTCTGTATACAAATGAAAGGAAAATAGTCAGTTTGCAACAAAAAAATGTAAAAAACAAACAAAGAGGAATTGATTACAGTAATTTGATACCTGTATTTTCGTATGTTGAGATCCGACAGGCACATGGCAAGCCACAACTTGTCCACAACTGGTGGCCGCATGACATACTACCTTGACGCATAACCTTGATCTTATTTATTTCATCAAGTAGTAAATCAAGAGCTTTATGTGAAACCTTGCCACGTAAGTTATTAAACAAGGGTATTTTATGATGACCCATTGTTTTTATTAAACTTGTTTCAAACCCATGTTTCATGTTTACCTCCTGCAATTCTATCATTTGATCAACAAAACCTACCAGTGTCGAAAGCGAGTTATTAGTGGTTCTTAGATATCTTTTTAAGTTTGAATGTTGACTCTCGACTCTGTTAGTTGTACGTTGACCAAAGTTAGGCGTTTTGTTAGTCCAGGCTGTGACAAACATGTCTTTGTATGGGTTTAACCAAGTCTGAGTCACATAATTCAAAACCCCTGAAATAAAAAAAAACTATGACATACGAAAACGTAATTTTACCAAAAATAATGATAACGATATTGAATGACGCTTACTTTGACGGTTATCTGAGACAAGTTGTTGGTACAGGCGGTTATAGTTGTAGTCGTAAATTTCAGGCGACGAAGAGTCACACAAATTCCCCCAACGACCCTTAAACTTTTTCCAGTCACCGTCTGAAAAACTCGCCTTGCAGTGTTTTGCGATATTTTCGCTTATGTGCCACCTGCATAAATACCTGGAAGCGTGCGGAAAGACCTTACGACATGCATTCATCAGAGCAAGGTCTCTGTCGGTTATTATCACGCGGGGCTCCATACACTTATCTAGCATATCTTTTACTCGTTCTAGAACCCAATGATAATTTTCCTCTTTTTCTTTACTCACGAACGCGTGAGCAATACAAAACGTATGGTGTGTTGAGGTAACACCAACTATCTGTACAAAAGGAAGTTTGTACATGTTAGTCTTGTAAGTCGCGTCGATCATAAGAACATGTGGGAACGCACGCCACCAAGTGTATGATTTTTTATGACAAAAGAAAATCTCCTCCACGACATTCGTTTCAGAGTTTTCCCGAGTAAAGTATACGTAATTTTTAGTATGTAGCAGGTTCTCTAAGACCTGCATTGGGGTTGATCCGATTTTTTGTTTATTTTTAAATTTATGCTGCACATTGTATACGTCTCTACGGATGGAGACGTTGTTGGGATTATGCTTCTTTAGGCTGGAAAGTATGTTGCGTGGGTCCATGTGTTGCTCAGTCAGATGGTGCACCATGTTTTGTTCCTGCTCGGACATTCTTCTAACAAACGGGTGCCCCTCAAGATTTTGAGCAGGTTCATGGTTGTGTTTGTCGTTTCTGACCTGAAGCTTCCAACCATAAGAATCAGAGTCGTATATCCCTATTAATTTAAAAGGACACCCGATTTTCTTGCTACCGGTACGCCTTAAGATGGCTGTACTATTGTGTTCACCACCACGATCACACACAAGCCAGATTTTGTTGACCTCATCAGTCCCCTTCTTTTTCTTAGATCGTCCGGTAACTACGATGTATCCATTATCAAGGGCTCTAGTTTTCACCCATGCCATCAGCTCCTCCACAGAAATGAATATCTGAAAACAATGTTGTCATTAAACTAATGTCCGTCTAACTAAAAACAAGTGAAAATATATTACCTCATTGGTATTCCAGTCCATATTTTGGTATACAATGTCAGTTTCTTCCTTTTTAACGGCCACTTGGGGTGGTTGTGATTGTTCACCACCGTAACATTCCCTGTTAACGTCTTCATCATAGCAAGGTTCCTGGTTCAAATCAAACTGCCAGTACGAAGTTTGACCCGCAACCTCTTCGTTAAGATCTGGCAATGCGGGTCTATTTGTCGCCTCAGACGATTGCACACCAGTCTCATCCTTAAAAACATTATGATTAGTTTGTCATTTGATTAACAATAAAAGCAAGTAAACACAGTTTCGTACCTGATATGTTTCAGCCACACGCGAAACGTCGGAATATTGACCAAAGAAAAAGTCTCCGTCCCACCAAGACATATTTCAAATAAAAAACACGGCTGTAGAGTGTAGATATTTATTAAACGAAACAAGAGAAACTGGTTCAAGTATTTGGAGAGTGATTCGAGAGAACACGTAATATTGTAAATCAGTATGTGTGTATATATGGGCGATGAATTCGTAAGTTGCAACCTATTTGTCACGTTTTAAACATTAAACGCCACGTAGTGGTCACTACGGGGCGTTTAGGGTTAACCCTAAACGCCCCGTAGTGACCACTACGTGGCGTTTGGGTCTAATCAACTGACATGTCGGAAGCTTTTGCAGAACCTCGTACGAAAACGCCCCGTAGTGGGCACTACGGGGCGTTTGGGTCTAATCATGGTACCTGTCGTTTGACCGAGATAGTACAATCCGTACCTAAACGCCCCGTAGTGGCCACTACGGGGCGTTTGAGGGGTGTGCAGACATTTTTTTGGGGTGTAAGTTTAACACCACCCTAAATATATGCAACGGTCACATGAAAGAACGTTTGATCATAAATTCATAATTATTATGAAATAATTTATTTTAATTTTATGTTTTTCTATTTTAATTTTAATTTATTATTTAATTTTATTTTTACAAATCTTTAATGTATATATGTGTACTATAGTAAATAATGTTTAAAAAAATATATTAGCATCCATATATTATAATTAACACTAATACTAATAAATTACAAAAAAAAATTAAATACATTCAATATAGTAAAAAAAAATATTTAAGAAAAACATAAACATACATGCATTATAATTAAAACATAAATATTAATAAATTAGAAATAGAAATTTAACAATATACTCAATCAGAACATTTAATACTAAAACCAAATTATTATTTATTATACAAAAAAAGAAATAGAATTATAAAACATATAAACATACATAATTACTGTTAAACAAACATGCTTAACTAATATAGGGTTTAGTTTTGAAGTTTATTCATTGTATTTTAGATGAAAAAATAATCTGGTCCGACAATTGCTGGTTTGTCGATCTGACAATTAACCGGTTGAGATCAGTTACCCTCGTTTTGGATCCGTTACACACATTGGTTCCCGAACAAATCCGGTTTTAACAACATTGGTTTATATTAAACCCACACATATAAATTTCATTTTAAACCTAGGCATATAAATTTCATGTTAGGTTTGTTATGCATCATAAATTTATACTCTTAGTTTAGTGCATGGGTTCATCAGGATATCTGGTTTGTTCGGAACATTGTGATTGATTTGAAGCAGATAATAATTAAATAATAAATTGAAAAAAAAAATAGTTCTTTGGATTGTTTAAATATATATATTACAAAGAATTTGAACTTTAAGAAATTTTATGTTTTTTATATACTGTTTATAATTTTTATGAGCGAAAAACTAATTTGTTTGTATTTATAGTGCAAAAGGTTTTTAGAGTAAATTACCGATACGAGCCATATGACTTTCTACTATTTCACTCTTAGTCTCTAGATTTCATAAATTATCTATATGGTTTCAAACTTTAGAAATTTGTAACACATACAACCCTTATGTCACCAAATTACCATCACATAATGACTATATGTGTTACAAATGTTTAAAAATTTAGATCATATGACTAATTTATGAAACCTAAGGATCAAAAGTGAAATAGTATCAAATCACAGGGACTATGTTGGTAATTTACTCTATTTATTTTAATGGTCAAAGGGATCACAACGACTGGTTTGAGTGTGTCATTTCCAGAACACGCCGGTGCCTTATTCCCTAACCATAGTCACGTTTTAACCACCACGTCGTCGTCATGTTAGCTTTGTAATAAGGGTTTGTGTAGTCATCACATCCTCATCACTTCATGTATTCGTCACATAAACGATTATTCCCATCACACTGTCTTCACATACGCATGTGTAACCATCACATCCTTCTCACTCCATTAACCCCTCATATTTTTTTCATTTATTCTTCCTCTCACGCCGTGACCACACTCATGCCATAAGCCACCACTTACCGGTCACGTGTTATCAGTAGTGGGTGGAGGGCGCCATGAAGGCGTGACCCAGGCCACTCATGCACACTCACCTCCCACTACACATAGTTTAAGAGAGGGACTCAACCGAGAAAAAACCAAAGACAATAACGCATTACGCATTCACCCTCCATCAAGAGTTAAGACTCATAACATAGTTACATAACAAGTCGACATATTGGGGCAATGTAATATATGTCTCAAAACAAACAACTGGCATTTCATTTTTTTAATGACTAATTTGAATTACTCATATATAACTGGAGTATTATTATATCATCAATGAATCTGTGATACCACATAGTTATATTACCATCAAGTTATCATATCATAATGAAACTAAGCGGGGCTTTCTAGCGCCCCACCCCGTTCTTGCCTTGACTTATTGAATCGATCGGAGTGATTGAGGCACCCCTCTCTTCTTGAATCAATCGGGATACCCAAGTACCCAACCCCTCTTTTCCTAACAGTTTGACTCATAATACTTTTTAGAAAACTCTTTAAAAATTCAAACCGAAACCTTTTGCTTTCTAGTCTTTTTCGTCTTATCAAATCATTAAGTTGGTTGTTAGCTGTAATGCCTTTGCAGTAAATGGCATTTCTCATTACAAGAATAATAAACAAGCAAAACGAGTAAAACGATCTACACGTGTCAAAACTATCACGTAACGTCAAATCAAGATGCTCATGGTTTCGATTAATTTTTGGTGCAAAGTTTTTTTAATGACAACGATCCTTCATACCACGTATGTTGTCTTAACAAGGTTTACCGGGCATAGGTAAGACACGGTCACACCAGATGCGCAGAAAGCCTCTGTAATGGGTAAACCCTCATAATCAAGATTAAACTCAATATTCATTTTCTCATCTTGGATGTCCTTTAAATTGTCTTGACTGGGCTTGAACCCATAACCTCTTGATCACAAGGTAAAACCCTAACTAGTAGGGTGAACTTGCAGGACAATTTTTTGTGCAAGTAACACTGTAACAGAGCTTTTCCACCTACTTCATTGGTTACTAATCAAATACTTAATATTTACTAAGGTGGTGTTTGTTTTTTGAAAAAACGTCTGCGAAGGTCTGCGAAACCTCTTTTGTCTGCGCCCCGCAGACCAAGGGAAGATGTTTGGTGTTTGTTTTCTCTCAGACATTTCATTAAAAAACGTCTGCGATGCCTCTTCTTGAGGTGGACTAACATCTTCAAACAACTTCAAACATCTTCAAAGATATTCCCATCCCTTTCTCTTCTTCCCGATCGGCGATCACCAAACTCCACGGCCTCCCTCCACCGATCTCTGCCGCCGCCCTCCACCGATATCCATTGTCGAACACCAGAAGCGAACCCTAGTCGGCGAACACCATAAGCGAACCCTAGTCGTTCGATCGGAGGAAAGGGGCGACGAACAGTTCGTTCGATCTCCACCAGACGCCCCCTCAAGCCACCGCCGCCGTCGTCGCCCTCCATAGTCGAACCCTTCGCATCCCTTCGTCGCATCCCGTCGTCGTCGCCCTCCACAGTCGAACCCTAGAGCCGCGGTGGTGATGGTGACAGTCTCAATCGCATCCCGTCGTCGAACCCTTCGCATCCCTTCGTCGGATGAAACCCTAGAGACGCGGTGGTGATGGTGACAGCCTCATCGACGGTCGACGGTGGGTGGAGGGGGACGATCGAAGGTGATGGTGACAGTGGAACACGATCGGAGGATCGGTGGCCGGAGGATCGGTAGCCGGTGGGGTTGGGGGACGGTGGGTTGGGTTTTCTTATGAAGAGGTTTTTTGTTTGAAGATGTTTTTGGAAAACAAACACCCTCAAAAACTCTTCTTGCAGAGGTTTGGTCCACCTCTTCTGCAAAAGAGGTTTGCAGATGTGGTCCGCAGATTGCAGACGTTTTACCTCTTAAAAAACAAACAGCACCTAAATAAGCAATTATAATTATGTTTTTTATGCTACTCCATATCATTTTTTGTGATAATTTTTGTTTATTAAATAAATTTAATATTTAATTTTTTATTCATTTAACCATTTATTTTATTATTTTAATCATTTACTAATTAATAACCCTTTATTGTTAGTTCATAACGTTATACTTTAAAACTAACATTACTTTTACAAAGTGAAAAATCACGAAAGTGTAAATGTGTATGTATGTTGTTTTTTTAGCTATTATATACTATTGTAAAAGTTATGATATGATTCATTACTAGGTATTACGATATTAAACAAGTCAAACCAAGTCAAATCAAACCATACTTATCAGCTTGAGCTCAAATGTTAGCAAGCGAGCTGGCTTGAACTTTATATTGGGTTGAAAAGTTGGCATGAGCTCGTCTTGTAAAATAATTTGAGTCAGTTTTTTCTTTTTCTTTTAGTATTTTAAATTCCCTCTATGTATATACAGTAAATGATGAATCAAGCCAACGTGCCACGAGTGGAGCTTAAGCCTAGCTAACTCTCTCTCAAGCTCGACTCATTTGCATACATGTTTTTTTCTTAGTTGAGTCTTTTTAACGAGTTGTGAGATTTTTTAAAAATAGCAGATATATTGATTTATTCATGCACTTCCAACCAGAAAAATTATATGCCATGTACGAATGCTAAAAATGAGCCCATGTGTATGCGTGTGTGGTAATTAGTTTGTAATTAAATATTAGGTGAGACCTAAATTTTAAATTGTAATGAGTTATTGGGTCAAATGTTTAAGGAAAAAGTTTATCTTTTAGCTTTTATAAAATTCGTAACTAGATTAAATATATTTAAAAAATTGGAATGTAAATTATATGTGTTTGTTGTAAAATAAATTAATATATATACTATATACAATTTTTTAAAAAATTAGGCCTCCTAAAAAATGGGTCATATGCGATCTCATCTCCTATACTTGCTCTAAGACCCTACTGCTCCCAACCTTCGAAAACCACTCTTAACCCATGCTATTTGTGGCGTGAAACATGTTTTTTTAATTAAAAGGTGCGCTTTACATAGTTTTATATAGGCACATTAATAATAGCTATAAATCGTTATTAAAAAAGATCAAAAATTTCATGTTGAAATGATACCAAGCGTGCTAGTATAAAGAAACATACTAATTAAAACATAATTATCAATTTAGAGTAAATTACTAACATGATCCATGTGATTTGCAAGTATTTCACTCTTGGTCCCTAAGTTTCATAAATTACCATAAAGTCTCAAACTTTAAACATTTGTAACACGTATAGTCATTATGTGAGGGTAATTTGGTCAATTATGTGAGAGTAACTTGGTCTTCTAAGGACTATAAACATTACAAATGTCTAAATTTTGGGATCATATGAATAATTTATTAAACCTAAAAACTAAGAGTGAAATAATAGCAAACGACATGAACGGTATCGGTAATTTACCCTATCAATTCATAAACAAAGTATTGTTAGTTAAAGCACCAATATTTAGATTGTAGTGATTATAGTTGTGTTGAGGGTTACTACACTATAATACAATGGCTTGTTATAATATTCTGTTTTAAATAAAACACGAGACCGATTTAGGTTGAAATATAAAAACAAGAAACTTAGACCAAAATAATCACCTCCTTTTCTTTTCACGTACGCAATTTTCCTGTCACCTAAAGGGTCATCCAAATATTCACCTACCATAAAATATTTTGCCCACGTTTTTACCCATAGTTAGCCACCTCAAACACGATTTGAATATCTTCGTCTTGAAAACTTTAATCACCATGAATACATTTCATCTCGAAACAATAATTAATTTCTAAAGTCATAGCTCCTTTCACGAATTCAGACTTTCAAATGCATGATTTGGCTTGAAGACGAGTAGATATTTGAAAATAACACAAGGGCAAGATATGTAGAGGGAGAGATGGTTGAGGAGACATGTGAACGTCGATAAAAAGAAATGGACAAGTCCGGTTCAACTATTTTGGAAGCCTTAAACGGAATAAAAGGTCATACATTTTACTAAACAATTATGTTACAAAACCCTCATTGTTTTATCTAGACTTAGGACTGTTAATAAACTAAAAGTTTATATATGATAGAGTTAAAATATTTGTTTATATTTACATGTATAAAATATTTAGATTAAATTTATTTTTCTAGTTTTTTTAATATAAATTCTTTAATAAAATGTTCATAATCAATTTTTTTTAAAAGTCGTTTCCAATTAAATATTAGAAGGCTTTTGTGTGTATCATTCTATTTTTTTCAGAGTACACAAACTAAAAAAACCCACAAATTAAAAACAAAAACTTAATTACATATAAAAGTTTTTTAAAAAATTGGATGCCCTATATTTTTTTAGGGACCCTAAACCTTTGTTTGGGTATGGTTGTAGAAGTCGTTAGGCGCTAGTCGGGCGGCGAGGTACCGTCTAGGGATTAATCGTGATTAATCGGCGCTAGGCGGATTGGAATTTTTATATGTAATTTTACAACTATATAATATATACACACATCAATATCAATAATTTAATATAATACTTCAAATAATTTTAAAAAATATACTTAAATATACCAAAAAAAAGTACTTTAAAGTGCAAACTTAAACAACGAGTTCAAAGTTTATAGATAAATTTCGATGTTAACTGCTTGGATTCGATGTTTCAAAGACACATTAAAGATTTTTGGTTGAGAAATGTTTAAATAATCATGAAATTTGTCCCTTTTTACCATAAAAAAATAAAAAATAAAATAAAAATCTGACCAGGCCGCCTAGACCAAAAATTAGACAGTAGATGGGTGCCTAGCGCCTAGGCGCCGCCTAGCCGGCCGCCTAGGCCGATTTTTACAACATTGACTTGTTGGCCCTCAAAATGGATTTAGATATTAGAATAAATATTTGTTGCCTTTTCTACTCTCATATCATAATCAAGGTTCGTATATTTTTGCATATTTTAGGGAAAAAAACTAATCAATCTATATACCCTAACGCATATCCAGATAAGTATGTAGTCTTTTATTAACCACTTGATTTATAGGAAAAGTTAAATTAAAAAATAGACATCACACACACTTATGACTTCGTTTTCTGTTTATTATTGGTCATACTAATATGTGTGAATGATGTTTGTGACTTGTATATTGTTGATCAAAACATAAAAAAAATGAGGAGAACTTCAACATGAATTTACAGAAATAGACCAATCGTTACGTCAAGGAGCAATTGCTTATATCTTCCTATATATTTCATAAATTATACATACACATATTTCAAAAAATAAATTATATGCATCGTTTTACCTAACCTTTTAAATTACATATATCTCTTTACTGTAAAGAAAGGGATGCATATAATTTAACTTTTGACTTGAATATATATTTAGTTAGAATCTTAAATACAATGATATATGTAATTAAGTGATGTATATATATAGGTAACCCACCTTAATTGCGGTAACCCATTAACCCTAGCAAAACCAACTCAAATATTTGATTTTTTTTTCATGACCTTTATCATACATAAATAGGGGTTCATTTTTTGTGTTTTCTGCTAATTCACAAGCGTTTAGAAATTAACGTTACACTGCAAGTTATATTTATTTTTACGTAACTTACACTGACGTAAGATCCTAAACGGTGATGAATTAATAAAAACACAAAAAAGAAACCCCTTATTTATGTGTAATAAAGCCATGATTTTTTTCAAAGTTTTGGGTTAATTTTGTCAAGGTTAATGGTTTACCGCAATTAAAATATGTTATTATATGATCTCAATCCTATATATATAGGGAGATGATCAAAAATTAACCCTCCCTTATTGCGTTAACCGAATAACTACATCTTATTACTTTGAGACTCATATTAAAGTAAATCTAATGGTGTATGTTTTTTTTTTTTTTAGTTAATGTAATACATGTAGGGCTCACTTACATTAATAAAAAAAAGGAAAAAAAAAAACATACATCTTTAGATTTACTTTAATGTGGGCTTCAAAGTAATAAAAGTAATAAAATTTAGTTATTCAGTTAACACAATAAACATGGGTTAACAAAGAAAACACACCCTATATATATATAATTTTATGGTTTTTTCAAACGATTTTTTAACAACTTCAATGTCACCAATTACACCAAACTCATATTTGGTAAAGAACTTATGATTTTATGTGAAACAACATTATATTAATCAACACTTTTAACTCTAATAATTTTACTAATTTAACTCATACTTACCATGTGTCTTTTCAAACATAAGGGGGGAGGCCCCCTAGTTTGCATCAATGTGACGAAATCAGGACAACAAGTTTCTTAACGCTTTCTATAATTAGTTTTTTCTTTAAATACGTGACATTTGACTGAGAACGATTTATAAAATAATTCTAAAAGAGTGGCAACTCTAAAAGTCTTTTTAGAATCCATCACTTCATATACGTGTAGAGAAAATAATAAGGGTCCTTTTATACACACATCAACCCTCAAATTCACGCCAGAGAAAAATCAATAATTGTCAGATTTTTTAGTATTAATGATCAGCCGTGTATGTATATATATGTGGCGTATATGCCCTATACCGACCTATACAAAATCAATCATTACCGAATTAGTACGTGTCAGAGGGGGTTATACACCTTGTATATGTATATACGAGGCATATAATGTTCATGAAATGTTACATTAGAAATGATGAGTGTATAAATAACCAGACCCAATGGTACCCCTTGACTTTCCGAATGAGAGGTCTTGGGTTCGAGTATCGGTTGGAGCAAAAAAATGTTCTAGGTTGAGCTAGGGGTTTTCCCAGTGTGGGTTTCCTCCTAAGACCGAGCACAGCGGTCGTCCTGCCCGGCCAGCGGGCTCTTCCCTCCCCGCGGTGCCCAGCGGGAACACCGCCCCTCAGCCAGCGGTGCCTCGCCCAACGAGCCGAAACGGCCCCCGCTCCCCGTTCGGTTTCCTTCTTCCTCATTGGTTGGTTCAAGATGGTGGGTGTTAAAAGGGTTTTCAGTAGGGAAGTGTTTTCAGTGGGGTGACCATTGTGGGTGTTTAAGGTTTTCAGTGGGGTGATGACGTGGCAGGAAATTTCAGTGGGGAAGGGTTTTCAGTGGGGTGACCGTTGTGGATAGTCTAAAAGATGGTGTAAATGTACCCATTTAAACAGTGATACTTGTCGTTAGCTGTTCAAAAATAATAATAACCAGACTCAATAATAATAAAAAACATACTAATAAAATATTAAAATTCTGAGTATTTTGGATAAGATGTTGACTTACTCGTTCTTGTGAAATGGTCGCCCGCGACTTATTAAAAATATACGATTGAGTTCCTTTAGTTATCTAAAATTTAAAGAAAATTATAAATTTTAATTATAAAAAATCAGTGTTATCATTTTAAAGAGCAAAATGGGCTTGAAAAGCTTAATCAACTTTCAAATTTGTCGAAATAATATTATAAAATATAATATTATTTTTATTTAGACTGGTCGAACTGGAGATCCAATACGAGAGAACAAGATTTTATTTTATTATTTCTTTGCTAAGGTTTGTTGCATTTGGTATTTTAGACTATATATTTTATTAATTTAAGTTTTAAAAGTGATAAAGGCATGTAAAATATAAAACACGTTCATACTCCAGTTTTAAATTAGATACATCAATTAAATAATGGTGTCATAAATTTATTTTATGTCTGGTAGATGCATTATCTCATAATGTAAGGTTCTGAGTTCTAATACATGTAAAAAGAATATTGATTTAAAGGTAATATAAGAAAAAGATAAATTTTCCGCTTAAAAAATATGATCCAACCATCCGACTACTAAAGGGATTATATTTGAAAGCATTAATACATTATCTTAGAGTTTTTACATAGAATATTGAAGCTGACGTGTTAATTAAAATTCATGTTTGAAACCGTCAAGTCAACAGGACAAAAATTCAATTTTTGAGAAGAAAAATTCATTACGTCTTGTGACTAAAAAAACATATAAACATACAATAGAATATATTGCAGAGTTCCATAGACTAAAGTGCAAAATCTGATTGTATTTTACTTTTAGTCCTCATATTTAATAAATTACGCATTTGTTCTCTAACAATTAAAACTTCTAACACAAAAAGTCCGTGGGTTATCAAATTATTCTCACTTAATAACTGAATATACAAAATGCTTAAATTTTAAGATGATAATTTATAAAACACAATAACTAGAAGTTAAATATTTACAAACTAGTTGGTCTCAATCTTCACTTTACATTTATCATGCATTTAGAATTTGAGTGGAATACCGAAATAGTTGGTCTCAATCTTCACTTTATATTTATCATGCATTTAGTTATGGCTGACAATTTCAGACACGAACACGTTAACACGACATGCCATTAAATGTTTCGTGTTTACCCTTAACATGTTTCGTGTCTAAAACAGGTCGACAAGTTAGGACCTGTTTATTTTTTGTGCCTAAATAGGTAAAACCCGCTAAGACCCGTTAAGATCTGTTAAGATTCGTTAAGACATCTTAAGATCCGTTAAGATCTATTTAAAATTTAAAATAAATAATATAATAAAATACGTGAGTAACCGATAACTTCAAAAGGTTTATAATTGTCTAACACTAGTTCTTTAATTGGCTCCTTAACAGGTTTCTTAAAGGGTCCTTTTGTGTTTACGTGTTTTAACGGGTCGTGTTCGTGTTTGAAAAAACATACACGATAAGAATTCGTGTATAACCAGTTCGTGTTTCGTGTCTTAACGGGTAGTGTCTGACCCGTTATGACAGCCCTACATTTAGCACCTTATAATCTAAAATATTTTTACTAATTTTGATAAGAAAATACCCTTCAAAAATATTTTACTAATTTACTCCATTTTAATCAGGAGTGTTTACCGGTTTTATTACCAGTTTGTTCAATTATTTGATTATGTTTAAACAAATTTAAATTTTTTATTTGTAATCAACTGAACCAATTTGAGAGAACATTAATCGAACCAAATTCAATTTTCTTTGGTTTTGGTTAAAAACTGAACAAACTGAATTCAACCAAATAAACCGGTTAAAACCAAATAAGCTAATTAAACATAACTGAATAAACTATCTTATATATTGTTAATAAAAATAATAAATAATATACAATTTGATTTAATCTGTTTAACCAAATAAACTAAACAAATCAATTTTTTTAAAACAATACGAAATCAATAACCAAATAAAAAACTGAATTCAAAATTCGTTTGTGGTTAGGAACCAGATTTATGGTTCGGTTTGATTTTTTCGGTTACATATACAGATTATTATTTTTTTTAATGGTACAAATTTTATTAACAAAGAATCTAGTTAAACATGAAGAATTTTCAAAATAAAGTTATAATGTTAACTAAGCATGTAAACATGCCGAGCCGAACCGAACCAAATCCAAACATGGTAAGGTTCAAGTTGGCTCATTTAGGACTTTATTTGTAAAGCTCAAAGTTCGGCTCGAATTTTTCAAGCTCTGTCTTAAATCGTTTATTATTAATTACTTAATTAATTTTATTTTTTATTAATTATATATATATGTGTATATGTATATTTATAACTATGTTTTTCTTATAACTAGATTAAAAACATGTAAATAAATTTATTTTAAAATTATTTGTCTCCAATAATATATCATATATTTCTCAAATGTTTTATAAAAATATAAAGATTATAACTTACGACTTAATCATATTATTTATTAAATAAAAAAAATACTAATATTTAATAAAAAAGGGAAAAACTTGTCATACAATTAACTTAATAGTAGAGATAGGTGAGAAAACTAATTTTCAGATGACATATAAAATTGGCACATGTTAAATAAAAACATTTCTTTATTATATATATAACATATAAATATATACGGTTGTAATTATATTTTTCATAATTTTGTATATAAAAACAAGTATTTATAAAAATATACACTTATTTAATTTAATAAAAATTATATAAATTAAAAATTCGTTTAGATTTTAATAGCATATTTTAAGATTTTATATTCTATATAAGTTGACACAAATTTTGTATTCCACAAATTATTAAAGAATGGTAATGAACTAGATACATTCGTACGAAACCTCATTAAAAACACGTTGACTTTTCGTACAACTTTCAACCTGCATTTTCAATTTTCTTTTCTTCGTTTCATGACTACGTTTTTTAATTTTTTTAAACATATATGATGAAAATATTCAAATTTTTTTAATTAAAAAACCCACCAATATAAATAAATCAAACAAAACTACGTACTTACCAAGTCTTAACATAATTATGCTTAAATTCGTTTGAGATAAACCAAAATATACACGATAAATTTTTAAATAACTAACGAGAGGTGGTAAATTTAACTAGTTTATTCTGGTTATTTCCTAGATTATTAAATTTACTCAAAATCTTTCATAACATTTGTTAATTACATGTGAAACCAACGATTAAGGCAAACAATTCCTCCTAATTGTTGTGTGTTTACATTCCTTCATTTAAAATGAGTAATTTCTAGTGGCTTATTAACAATTTAAACAATCACTTACTCATAACTCAAAAGATTACACATTTGTAAATGGTGTATTTTGTATTGTTTATGTTTCCTTGTCTTTCATTCTGATTTAACAAATTTGGCAATGTTTTCATAACCGGACCAGACGTTGAACCGGTCTCCTTACTGGTCAGAGGTCGGACCGGTCGAACCGGATTTAAGAACCGGATGATTTTATATACATTTTATAAATATATATAAAAAAATGGTCCGACCACCGGTTTTCCGGTCCGACCGCCCGGTTATTACAAAAACGATTTTGACAGCTGAACCGGCCCGCTATGCCTATCGAATCCCGGTCCGACCGGGCGGTCCGGGTTTAAAAACACTGAAATTTGGTTTTCTATATTTAGCATATGTTTAGATTAACTTTTGTGTATGAAAAACCAATAAGTCAATAGGTTGTTTGGATATGTAAGTTTTCACAAAATTAACAGAGTATAACTATTAAAAGTTAAAAAATATTTCTAAAAACTACAAAAAGTAACTTCTTAAAAATAACCTTTTAAAACTACTTAAAAAATTAAAACCAAAAGTGTTTTTTAAATTGCCAACATCTTTTTAACTTATTAACTTCTTCATTAAGTCAATAAGTTAAAAAGTTGATTTCAAATAAAATTTCAAACATAAACTAAGGACTTTTATTAAAAAAACTTATTGAAATAATTATTAGAAGAAGCAGTTTGACTAGTAAATAAAATTGCTAGAAATTAATTAAATAATAAAAAAAATCTAGGCGAAAAATCAATTTCATTTTTTCATAGTAAAAATTTAAAAAATAGAAAAAAATACAAATTTAACGCTTTTATTTATAATAAATCACTCTAGAATCTAAGTGAGTTTTTTTTTTAAGAATCATTTAACAGGTTGACATACAAATCTATATTTTAAACAAGTCTAGTGTGAGTTAATCTATTTATTACGCAGGGCATCTACAAATTGACCAATTCAATAACACAAACAATACAAAGCTGACCAAATTAATAACGTATCAGATTAAGATTATTTAATGAATACTTGTCCTAAAGTTTGAATTATATATTTTATTTTGAGAATGATGTAAACACATGTAAAAAAATATATATATTAATTCAACACGATGGAAGTTGGAAGCATCATACAATAATTTAATATTAATACTAATATAATATAATATTGGCTCTATTTTTATAATGTTAAATTTACCATTAATAACACTAAAACGTATAAAAAATGTATAAAAGAGTTTTAGTTTAGCAGTAACCTCTAAACTTTATTTAGACCATCTGTAATGGTCATCCTGTGGGATGAGTGGGATTCGGCGGGGTAGCGGCCTCCGGCCCTCTGCCCCCGGCGGGGACAATTTTTTGTATCGGGTGGTCCCTACTTCCCGTTGAGCTTGCATGTTTTTGATTGGTTGAGTTTTAAAAAATGGAACACACAAAAAAGAAATCTGTTGGATAACGGTAAAAAAAATTATTAATAAATTTTACCCTATAAATACCCACAATAACAAAAAAAAAACACACACTATCTTCATCACAAGAAAAAGTTTTAGTAAATTTTACTATATAAAAACGTCTTCACTATATATGCGTGTATCATATTACACAATATGATACTTGAATACGAAGGTCGGTCAATTAGCACATTTGTTTTTCGGACGAGGATGCTCCTCCCAGGCTCCCACTCCTTTTGATATTGATGATCCGCGAAGAGAACAAAAAATTACGATGTTACGAAACAAAAGCATTCACGAGGTATTAAAAGCGGATTTGGTCGAGCATATCGATAGGGTTGCACCGACATTGTTGTTCGTAGCATTCATGATGATTAGTTATATTTTTTCATATTGTATTATGTTTTTTTTTGTAAAATATTGAATATATTTTAATTAACACAATGTTCTTTTTATATAATTTTTACCTAAAAAAAAAATAACAAATAAAATTATAAATTGGTGATGACGTGGCTCATCGGTGAAAAATTTTCAGTGGGGTGACTATTAAGGGGTTTTAAGATTTTTAGTGGGGTGATAACGTGACAGAAAATTTCAGTATGGTAAGTACTATAGATAGTCTTATGAGATGTCTTATATTGAGTCAGAATATTTTTCTAGTTTTAAGTATTCTTATGATCAAATGAGTCTGATCATTCTTTTGTATGAAAAGATGATCTATTTGACAATATGAAGTTTGATGTTAGATAAAAGATAATAGTGGTTGGAGGTGAAGCTCAGTGGTTAGAGCTCAGGATTTCCTTAGGGAGGTCTTGGGTTCGACACCAAGGGGTGGCATTTTCAATTACACCAGGGCAATGAAGGCTTTCGGGCCAGAGTCCGAACAGGTTTTACCCATGGTCCAAGGCTGTGTGCCGCAAACCCAGATGTCGGGTCGGATCTGTGGGGTTTTCCCGGTCGAACGCCATGTCACGCTCTGATGCCTAGTGGGCCCGGTTCAGACAGCACATTGGGCGGAGTGGGATGTGGACTTCTCCGTTGGGAGGGGTGCGATACCTTCCAAAATATGAAATTCGTCGTTCGAAAAAAAAAAAAAAGATAAAAGATAATAATATATTAATTTTGAAAATTTTGAAATGTAAAATACGGAGGCTGATAATATTCTTCTCTTCTTCCTCAGGTCAAAAGGAATAGGCTTAGCGTCACACGCTACTATAAGAACACGTCCAGCCACCAATCACCACGCTCTCACATACCCCTCCGCCGTCGCCGTCGCCGTCGCCGGTTATTGCATTAAACACTTAAGCCTCTCTGCATACCGCACTTTGGAGATATATATACAAACACAAAAAATAAGCTGTTACAGGTAAATCGATCGATCAGAGGATGGCGTCGAAGAAGTTTATAGTAGAGGTGGAGCCGTCAGTAGCGGCGAAAGATGGATATCCATCAATGGGACCCGTTTACCGCAGTGTGTTCGCTAAAGACGGTTTTCCGGCTCCGACTGAAGGTTTGGAATCCTGTTGGGATATTTTCCGGTGAGCGCCTGATTTAGATTTCTAACTTTGCTTGTTTGAAGAATATGCTTATGCAAACTGCTTCATGTTTCGAATGATAGGAAAATTTAGGTGATGTAGTAATTTGGAATCGGAATTGGAGTCTATGATGCTTAAATTTGAGCAGATTTGCTCAGGTTCCGATTGTAATCATGTGCTTTAACTTGTTCTTATCATTCTTAGACTAGGAAATTTTGTTATCATGTTTGGCTTTTTTTGTTTAGTTTGTTTTTTTTAATTGAGTTTGATTCTGGTTATGTGATCTTTGGTACTGTTTTTTTTTTTTGAGACGTGTGAAGCATCTTTGGTACTGGTTAGGTGATTTTTGGTACCGTTTAGTAACCTCTAAACCAATAAGGAGTGAATTAGTTAAAACTGCTTGGTTGAACATATGAACAACTATGTATAGGAGAGATCTTCGTCGTCGGAGAGGAAAAGTCTTCATCGGAGAGGAGAGGAGGTAGTCAGAGAGGATTAGAGAGGTGGAGAGTAGTCATCCCCTTTTATTCAGACCCATTCAGACATATACTATATCTGAACCATTTAGATACCCATTCAGATGTTTGAAACAAACGGTCTGAATCTGACCGAGTCAGACATGATCCTATTCAGACCCTACCAACAACCCTTAGACTTTCCAATGGGGTCCTGGGTTTGAATCCCAGCCGGGAGGTACTGTGATGCAAGGAGGACTGTTGAAATCTCATGTTAGATGTTTGCGTGCCAAGTCACTAAAAAAATTAACCTTGTATTATGAATGAACATGTGAACCTGAAAGTCTTTATTTTGATTCATAAATCGAACACCGAAGATGTGAAGCTTTTACTCCTATTGCATACCAATTACCAACACCCTAAAATCTGGGTTAAAGTGGTCACTGTTTTTCTTATGGACAAGGGCCCTTATCTTTTGTTTTTGGATAATTACTGGGCCATTAAATTTAAAGTTGGCTTGGATAGACATTTATAAGTCAACAGAGAATTTATATAATAGCATATTTTGCAAACAATTGATTGTTAAAGTTGTAAAATTCTTTAAGAAAAATAATCATCTTGTTGAGATAGTAGCCAAAATTTGTTATATGCATAGTTCACATGTATGCATGCTATCTGCTTTTTGATCTTGATATGATACCTAAGAACATGTGATAAAAACAACTGTTTCCATGTTTTTTCCTCTGATTTTCATGTATCAACTTTTCTTTCGAATATATCTTGAAGGCAAAAACAACGATGATAAAGATAATTTATGCTTTCAATCTAAGATATTTTGTTTTGCTATGCCTATTTATAACATCTAATTAGTGTGTGTTTGACACAGGCATTTAACACTTCAAGTCATACGATAAAGCTAGAATATATATATTAGGAAAATATATTCATATAGGTAGCATCTGTAATCATCAAAGCTGAATCCCATAAACAATAGTATACTTATCAACTTATGGATTCTTTTATAATCCTACTAGACTGATTTTTTTATCCTGGAAGCAATAAGTATACCTGTGATTTGATGGATCAGTTTTTCTTCAATTCTTGTATTGATAATCTCTTCTCTGTCAGCTGTCACAATTATCAAAGTATATAAATTTCATAGCTAGTCAATATCAAGGTCACCCAGTAATTTGTTTGAAAATGAACTACATTAAAATGTAGATTTGCTGAACTTGTGCTTTTAGAATATCTCCTGGACAATTTTTTTTTATTTCATTTGAGTTGTTTTGGTTTTCTTATGTTATCAGTTGTGACATCTTTAAAATATTTCCTGGTAATTTTACAGCCTGTCAGTGGAGAAGTACCCCAATAACCCAATGCTTGGTACCCGTGAATTCGTTAATGGAAAGGTATACTAGTACCTGCAATGGATGATACTAACTTTTAAATTTCTCTCTCTTTGAATTTACTTTGACTTACTTTATACTATTGTAAACTACAGCATGGAGCATACGTATGGTTAACTTACAAACAAGTATATGACAAGGTGATACGGGTTGGAAATGCTATCCGTGCATGTGGCGTTGAGCCTGTAAGTGACCTGCTGATGACAATTATTATAACATGATTGTTTGGTTATGTCCATTTATTTCTTCTGTTTTTTAGTACACATTTTAACGTTCTTGAAGACCTTACACTCAGCCTTGGTATTTAATTTTTATACTGCAAAAAGAAATGTACTTTTTGTTCTCTAAATAAACCGATATTCATGATTTTAAATTTATTGATGAACGATGATGTAGGAAGGACGGTGTGGGATTTATGGTGCCAATTGTGCAGAATGGGTTATGAGCATGGAGGTACTTTTTAATATTCTCTATGTTTTATACAAAGTTGTAAACAATTAGAACAAGAATTGCAAGATTTTCTTAAGTGGTTCCATGTATGGTTTTTGTAAATTACTCTTGATCTTTCTGTGACCCTACTCAAAAGTGGGAATTCACGGGTTTGTTTGTTTGTTTACTCTTGGTCTTTCTGTATTGCTAATTATTTATTGTCACCCCCAAATTTCTATTATCACTTGGACATTCTGTTTTAGTTGTCAGCTAGTTTACTCTTCACGTGCACCTAACAGACCATGGATCTTAAATTCACATTTTAATGCAGGCTTGTAATGCTCATGGGTTGTACTGTGTGCCTTTATATGATACCTTAGGTAAGTATTGAGTGTTTCAACTGAATGGGATTTCTCAAGATGAGTACTTCATTTATTTCCATGTACTATTGTTTAGTATATGTAATTTACTTTAACCATTTTGTACATATAGGTGCTGATGCAATAGAATTTGTTATTTGCCATGCTGAGGTTGCAATTGCTTTTGTAGAAGAGAAAAAGATCCCTGAGGTGATTGGTCGTGCCCATTTTTAATTTACATGCACATAATTTTTTTTAAAGGAAGTTTTCTGCTGAACTATAATAAACTTTTCTTGATCGTTCAGCTGTTAAAAGTAATTCCCAAAGCTGGAGAACATCTGAAAAGTAAGTTACTCATCATGCCTAGTTTGGTGATTTCTTAAATATGTATATGCATTTTACATGTACTTATTTGCATGTCTTTCTTCTAGCAATTGTGAGCTTTGGGAAAGTTACTCCTGAACAAAGAGAACAAGTTAAAAATTTGGTCTGGCTTTTTATTCATGGGATGAGTTCTTGTTGTTGGTATGCTTATTTGTATTTTATTTACTTTTATTAATATGAGCTCTTCTTTGATGATTATCTTGCTGTTTTTAGAAGAGTGAGATGCATTTAAAATTTAATTTTGGCCGCTTCCATCTACTTGCAGGGTGATGATAAAAACATTGACTTGCCAGTGAAAAAAAAGTGACATTTGTACAATAATGTACACTAGTGGAACAACAGGTGATCCAAAGGGTGTACTCATTTCAAATAAATGCCTGGTGACACTTATAACTGGTGTTGATCATCTGCTAGATAGCACAAAAGTGTCAGTGAGTTCCTCCCCTTTTGTTTGATGAAAATATAGCCTATGTGATGTATAACTGAAAATTGATCACCAATTTTAGGTTGTTTTAACACTTGTAAATGTTATTTTTTTCAGTTGACTTCAAAAGATGTCTATCTCTCGTTTCTTCCTCTGGCACATATTTTGATCGGTTGATCGAGGAATGTATTATAAGTCATGGGGCATCTATAGGATTTTGGCGTGGGGTAAGCTGATCACTTAATCTTTCTTATTTTATGTTCAGTTATTCAATGGATTGTATTTGTATTCGGATCAATTAACCATGTGTCCATGTGATCTGACCCATGACCCTGAAGCCCAGGTGTCCTTTCAATTGCGAAACAAGTAAGATGAAAAGCAACCTGTGGACCAAAAGGAAAAGAAATATGCGAACCTTCAAACTTAATTGGATGATTGTATTTATAGACTAACCAAACACAAACCTAAACCGGATCAAACTATTTAAAGATAATCCAAACATGCTTCGATTTATCCTACTAAACAAACTACATAATTACTAACTTTAAATAAACAGTTAAAACTCTTATTTATTTTAAACTGACCACAGACTCGTAAATTTTCTTAAAATTTCCAAATCTTACACTTCTCATGTTAACACAACGATTAATTAATTAAGTCCAACAGAACTAACTAACAGATTGTGCCAGATCCATATATAGATGGATCATAACCCAACTGAATCTTTCCATATTTTTTCTCGTTTCTTTTGAAGTAATTATGATAAATGTTATAATATAACTTTATAAGCATTGTATTTTTGTCAAAAGATGAGCTTAAGCTAAAAATTTTGGCTGTCTTAAAAAAATATTGTCAAAAAATGCACATATTTTAAAAGCTAGTCGACATAACAATTGGACTATATTATTATTAGGTTTATCAGTATGAGCTCATAGGCCCAATTAGGTGTCTAGGGTTTCTTTTATAAATCACACACACATATTTATATTATATAGTAAGAAAACCTTAGCTATTGAATTCCATTGAGTATTCCATAAAACATACCAGAACAAGCCATAATCTTTTAAAAAAAATAGGCATTACAAAATCAGTCAAACTTTGAAGAAAACTTTTTCATGTTTCACGTTTTGTCATGCACAGGACTTGATGTTACAAAACCAAATATGTTTAGAAAAGATATGTTTTGAATATAGTCTTAGTGAACAGTAAAAATACGATGTTTTTATGCCTTTCTGTTTGATTTTAAAAAAAATTGTTTTTCGAGCTGGAATCTCTTACAAAGCAGCCTCTCTACCTCATTGGGATAGTGGTATGGTTTGTTTTCATCCCTCCAGACCCTACAAAAAGTGGGATTACATTGGGTGCGTGTTGTTGTTGAATAGTCTAAATACAAGTTCATAATTACAAAATAAAAGTAAACATTATAATTATGTTATTTTAAATGGATCAACCCAAGTATTGAATTGCCTAAACGGATTGCTTGTTGGATCAATGGATGGAATATTTCAATAGACTTAGATCAGCACCTGACCCATTGGTTGTCTTCCTATTTTATAGTAAATGCATCATACATGTCATAATTTTAATGATCATATATACAGGATGTTAAATTGCTGATTGAAGACATAGGGGAGCTGAAACCTACTATATTCTGTGCTGTTCCTCGGGTTTTGGATAGAATTTATTCAGGTATTTTGGTGTTAGTCACCAGCTTGCTTTGTGTAACATTCATGTAACTATTGGCAACCCTTTCCATTTTTTGTTAGGTTTGCAACAGAAAATTTCTGCTGGCGGTTTTATCAAACGCCAATTATTTAATCTGGCGTATTCACAGTACGTAACTACGTATTTCTGTATCAATCTGGTTTTCAAAAAAATTTGTGTTCATTCCAATTCGCATTTCGATCTTGTGCAGTAAGTTGCATTATATGAAGGGAGGGAAAGAACATTCAAATGCATCTCCACTAAGTGATAAAATTGTTTTTAGTAAGGTAATAATATATATACATTCTTCCTTTTTTGCCCTCGTGCCTTTAACATATAATTAGTTATACACACACATGACATGACTCATTTTTTAAATTATGCAGGTTAAGCAGGGGCTTGGAGGAAGAGTCCGCCTTATTATATCTGGAGCTGCTCCACTAGCTCCACATGTTGAAGCTTACCTGAAAGTAGTTACATGTTCTCATGTCCTTCAAGGATACGGTAACACCCACCCACCCAATAAAAGAAAAAAAAAACCATCCTCTTTGATGTCTATATATATTTTGTATTCGACAAAATATTCAGGTTAGATGAGTCAAAGTGGGTTTGGTTCGGTAACGAGTCAAAATGAGTACTTTTTAGTTTGCTCGAAACAAGTTGGGGTATAAGTGTCGGATTTGCTGACCAAAACTGTACCATATCAATAATAATCTACATTTTGGATACATTACTTAGAATATGTATTATGCATTGAAAATGCTCCTTGCTTACGTTTGACCTATTTGACTCGTTCCTTACAATTGCTGATGATGATTTATATTATATTACATACTAGATTACCAGAAGGTCCAAAATTGTTGTGTGATTGCTGTCCAAAGTAGTTGCAAAAACAAGAGTTAAAACTTTTTCTACTACATAATACTTTTATTATTGTTAACTGCAATGTAGGCCTAACGGAAACTTGTGCTGGATCATTTGTCTCAATACAAACGAAATGGATATGTTGGGTACAGTAGGCCCACCGGTGCCAAATTTAGATGCTCGTTTGGTGTCTGTTCCGGAGATGAATTATGATGCCCTATCAAGCAAACCACAAGGAGAATATGTATAAGAGGGGATGTTCTGTTTTCAGGGTACCACAAGCGTGAGGATCTTACAAAAGAGGTTTTAATTGATGGCTGGTTTCATACAGGTAATGTTTAATCATATAGTGCAAGCCTGATGGCAAATAGTAATGGGTACCTGAAGGTTATGATATCGTGTACGAAACATGGTTTTATAATCGAGTATTACTTAACATTACACATACTTAAAGAGTTAAACTGGTATCACTTCTCATACATGATCTGTTACCATCCCTAAGTTCTTGGTTTCCTTATTTTGCTATTAATACATTCAAATGGTAGCCAACAAGTTGTAAAAAACTAAAAAGAATAATTTATAACCAAATGATTTAAGAGGCATAAAAGTAATTTCTTTAAAAATCACTTTTATGTCATTTCAATGTATGATTCTAAATAGTTATTTTAATTTTCAATTAATATTAGTTCCTAATTGAACATCCCGTCATCCCTGTATGTGTGTGTGTTTGTGCTATGTTGCAGGTGATATTGGTGAGTGGCAACCCGATGGAAGCATGAAAATTATTGACCGCAAGAAAAACATATTCAAGCTCTCCCAAGGAGAATATGTAGCCGTTGAAAATCTAGAGAATGTTTATGGAATAGTTCCTGACATGATGCGGTATGCATTATAAAGATAGTTTCATTCTTACCGGGCCCAAAAAGTTAGACCCTAACTCCCTAAGAAAGCCCCATTTTTTTCTGCATAAAATCCAGCCCTAATTGGGCTTGACTAGTCCTTAAACAGTTAAACTTCTAACCTTTTTGTGATACGAATCTAAATGGATGTAAAAATTTTACTTTAAACTCGAAACTTAAAATTAAATGGTTTTAAATCATAATATAAAACAGAAAAGTTGTGCATGTATTATAGCATAAATATAATATTACTTAAATATAACAAATAATATTAATCATTACCAGTAAAAATTTTTAAAGATATCTTAGTTAACTTTTATGAATAGTTCAAATATTATTCAAAATGCAGCGCAGCTTTTGGCCCCCCGGCTCATTGAAGAAAAGTGTTTTTTTTTTCTCCATAAAAAGAACAGGTTTTAAGGTTTTCAAGTTTGGCTTAGCATTAGCTGGTATATGAACTTATGAAGGATCGAGTCACATTTCCTCAAAGGTGTGACGCCCAACCCTAGTGCCGGTTTTCAGGTTTAGCCTTTGGGTGACCAGGCCAAATTATTTTTTTTGGGCATACCCGAACCGATGGGTACAAACGGATCCGGTTTTTCAGACAAATTAGAACCGGAACTAGTTCCACTGTATCCGGCCCAAAACCGGTCGGAACCGGTCAACACCCGGAACCGGGTGTTGACTTTGTGACCGGAACCGGGTATTGACTTGTTGACCGGAACCGGTTAAAAAAACCCGATTTGTGCATGTCTCAACCCTAGTTCTTGGTTTTGGGTTTTCAAGTATTGGGCTTAGCCAAGCTTTAGGAGATGGGTCAAACAAGTATATTAGAAATGGTGCTTAGCCCGACCCTAGTCGTTTGCAATTGCACATGATATGAAGAAACTTTATCTTACTATTTCAGGTTTGGATATATGGGAACAGCTTTGAGTCTTGCCTTGTTGCTGTTGTGAACCCAAAATAAACAAGCAATAGAACATTATGCAAAACACATAATATTTCTGGGGATTTTAATTCCCTATGTGAAAACCTCAAGATTAAAGAATACATACTGGGAGAGCTCACTAGAGTTGGAAAAGAGAAAAGGTCTTATTTCTTCCATTTTTTAACACTAAAATACAAAGTGTCATCATACCATAAAATCAAATTTTTCATTAGAAAATCATGGACCAACCCTCTTTATTTATTATAATACACAAGACGGTTATGTGACCACGTATGTCACTCTATATCTCTTCAATTAAATCACTATATACAAGTATTATAATAATACTATGTGGTTGTTCCCTCAGTTCTCGAGTTTATTAAAGGAGAGAACATAAATGAAAATATAAGAGGAAAGGAAAAAGAAAAGAATGGACTTTTTCCTTCCATTTCCTTTCAAAATCGGAAGGGTAGGAAAACTTAGTAATTTTGCCTAGTTTTCCTTCCACTTTCCTTCATTTCCCCTCCTTAAATGAAACTCGGGAACACGACATATGTTATTTTCCTTTATTTTCCTTCGTTAAATGAAAGCTCAGGAACACAAAATGTTTCTCCTTTTCTTCCATTCCTTAAATCAACTTGGGAACAAAACATACTTGAAATTGATATGTGTCCCTATGACATAAGCTTTTGTATTCTGAAGTATCTTAAAGAGTTAACATGATTCATTATCTGCAGTTAAAAGGTTTTGAATTCATGAAAGCCGTTCACCTTGACCCAGTCCCTTTTGACTTGGAACGTGACCTTCGACCCCATCATTTAAAAAAAGACCCCAGATGCTTAAATATTATCAGGTATTATCATTATCATCATCATCTTCATCGTAATATATCGTTTTCTGATGAATATACCTTGTTTTTTCGCGAGAATGTTATTGATACATGTACAATACTATTAACAAAAAGTGAATTGTGTAAAGAATATGGTAGCATTCTTTGCTCAGCTAAGCGTTTAATCTCACTTTCAATGACGCTTGATTTTGTTTTGATGTAATGCATTTGTTTGATTGCACACTTGTGTTATATGTAATATTTTTTATTGTCAAATAGAATATATTATAGTGAGTTTTTTATAACTAAATAACTATAAGCACAATGACCCCAATAGCACCTAAAATTGTGATTTCAATAGCACTTGAAAAGTTAATTGTTACCTTTCAGATATCTATTATATACCAATGTGGGAGATTGTGAGTAATTTGTTTTGCAGAGGCTTTGCCTTTTAGATAATAGGTCATAGATTCAAACAAAAAGTATATTAATTTGGGGGGTATTTTATACGTATGACAGATTTGCCGTTCTAAAGAAAAAAAAGCTATTCTGTTGTATAGCTAATAGCAAACACCATTGTGATTCATAGTGAAAACATGATAGATAGTTTGGTCATTAGAAGAATTGTAGCCTTTCATTTAGCGGGTTGCTATTTTTTTGTTTGAAAAACATTTTTGTGTAGTTTCAAAGTTATTTAGGATACTTTTGGTTGTTTTCTTCTTCTTGTTTTTTTTTTTCGAAATTTGAAGGTGTCTGCATTTACATTTTTACCATTGAAAAGTTCTAATTTTACTTTTGTTTTTTTTCTTACTCTTTTTTCTTTTACCCCCAAAATTTGCTCTTGGTAATTCATTAACGTGTGATAAACTAACTCAAGAAAGTGTGACAAATTTATGAAATACGATAAACTACTTAAGAAAGTGTGACAAATTTATGAAAGTACGATAAAACTAACTAATGAAAATGTGACAAATTCACTCACGAAAGTGTGACAAATTCATGAAAAGTATGATAAAAAAATAGTAAAAGCCACCATCAGACGTTCATGAAAGTGTGACAAGTTTATGAAAGTATGGTAAAGTAACTTAAAAAGTGTGACAAATTATGAAAATATGATAAACTAACTTGGAAAGTGTTACAAATTCATGAAAGTGTAGTAAACTAACTTTTAAAGTGTGACAAACTTACTCTCGAATAGTCGAATGTGTTGACAATTTATGAAAGTGTGATAAATTAACAAAGAAAGCGTGTCAAATTCATGAAAGTGTGATAAATTAACTCATAAAAGGTGTGACAAATTAATGAAATTAAGATAAACTAACTCGAGTTTGCGTAACAAAATTCATGAAAGTGTAATAAACTAACTCACGAGAGTGTAACAAA